>LWMK02000353.1:35252-58901 GCA_001693075.2 Taenia saginata
TTCTCGCCTCTCACTCGAATCGGATCAGTCCGCCAGTGGTTTAGTGCAACTACCGATTGAAACACGAAATCATTGCATTGACGACCTGTCAAGCAGCGAAGCAGTCCATGTGAGAGTAAAGAAGTAAAGAGGTGGATAGACCACTCATTCAATGATCAATCAGTCAAACAATCGTCATGTCAAATGACCAAACAATGAGTCGGTGAATCAGACAATCGGTCAGATTACAGTTGAGGTCAGCGGTGGCAGTGGGTGCAGGGAGGAAGTGGATGAGCGGGATGCCTCCAGAGCCGTAAATATGGCCAGAATGGAGGGGAAAGGAGGGTGAGGCACGTCATCGTTGTTGGTGAGAGTGTTGGAAAAGGGAACAAGAAGAAGGAATGCAAGCTTACGCAAGGACGTGGTGCATTGAGGGAAGTGAGTTGGGGGCTGAGAGGAGAGATGTGCGCCAAATCTCCGACTCTCCATCATCCACTCGCCCACCCTACCACACATCCACCCACTTATCTCCTTACCCACACCTTTATATTTATACCATCCAGCACAGACATATCAGCAGCCAACGTCTCCACAACGAACCGCTTGCCACACCTCGACACCTGGAGTACCTCTCAATCAACATCCCCTGAGGCACTACCCTGCCCTCGTGAAACCGGAACTGATAGACTGGAATCGCGCGCGAGTTAGAACCATTAATATTCCACCTGGTGACAATCTAATGTCCACTACTTCTTACAAAAGCCATCACTGCTGTAGCCTCAAAACGCAACTTCAAAACCACAATCCTTCCAACAACTGCCCACAACATCATCGTGCTGGGGAACAGAGAAGTCAGTTTATCAAGCATCACTAACAACAGAAATAGGAATCTCCCTTTTCTCCACTGCCTTGTCTGTAGCTTAAGTGCTGTGGAGAGCTTAAAGGGAGTCCAGAAACAGTGAGCAGAATGTTTAATTGTAAGAAATTGGATCGACCTCAGTCTAGGAATTGATTTGAAGGTAAATAATTACTTGATCACCTAGTCTGCGATTGCATCCACAGCTGAGACCAGAGTCGTGAGTACGTCATGGTTTTACCGCTCCTGTGGCCGCAAATATTGGATGAGCGATTCGGTGACTTGTCATCCAAAGTGGAATTGTTCGCAACTGCAATGGACACCTGTTTACCCACCTCATGACTCTTTGCAACTATTACAGATTTTCTGTGTATTCTTAGTCTTAGCGCCAGATCGATGCTTTGTTGTTGCTGATTCCCCGCTAAACTCGGGACTCAAACCAGCCCCAGCACCCCATCACCCAAATAAATCTTGCCATGCAGCGTCTACTGAACACCATTTCAGTAGCGCGGTCATTGCATCCTCAAGCTTTGGGTGGAGTAAGGATGTGACAGTTATTGGTAGCCAGCGATTGTGGTCATGCAAAATCACCACACAAATTGACATTTACAATGCTGGGTCAGGGCTAGGGCATGATGGAGACACTACTCATTTCAAAAGAAAAGGCACCCATCTTAGCCTGCGGATAGAGAGATGCAGGTGGGTTCATTTGTTAGAGTGCCAAATGTTCGTATTAAATCAGGGCGGTAGATTGCAGAAGCAAAATCAACATCTCAGGCCCTTTATCCTTAAACTAAAAGCTCATTGGTCGAATGGATCACTTCGACAAATAATTATGCAACCATCCTATGATGCTTGCCCTGTTTCTTTATGCATATATCCGAAGCCAACTTCAAAATTCAAGGTGTTTTTAATAATCTCGCCTAGTTACTGATGGGCCTGGGAAGGGTAACTCTAATGAACTTGCACCTTATGCGTCAATACCACTGCCTTATGCCAATGTGTGGCTTATCTCTAGCTGACATTTAGCGATTCGGCTCCCTTGTCGCCAGGTTTACAGGTATATCAGTGAATGCCCCTAGAAGTCATTGGCTCATTAACTGTTCTCCACCCAACGCCTATCAATGTTTTTGCAAGGTTTTACTCTGCTTCATGTGGCCCACTGGCACTTGAACGAAGCCGATGAGATATCCGATCACAGGCAATAAAATAATTAGTGGCTTGCATTCCTTGTAAGCAGGACAGTTACAGGGCATGAGGATCTGTGCTTGTCCCTTCCCATAGGTCGTTTTGCCTTTGGAACGAGTCGGCTGAGCAGGTGGAGGCATTTTGTACAAATAGGAAGAGGACAGAGGGACACATCTTTCCAAATCACTTCTCTCTACAGTAGGTGGCGAATGTTCAGTCACATGATCCGTGTTCACTCAGCGCTTCTCATTGAGATGGTGCGCCCAAGCAGACACATTTTGCATCACGTACGAGCTTTCGTAAGCACTGCTCCCAGTGCTTCTCTTTTGGGTGCTCATCATATGTGCCATCGGAAGTGGTGCTTATTTTTCAATTAGTAGACAAAATTCACCTTTGCATCCCACTGGTGGTGCTGCTTTACACAGGCTCATCTTGCGATGATAATAAAAAGTAAGTTGAGTACGAACAAATGCATTACGAAGGGAGTGTTTTGCTATTAAGATGGCTTACATCACGTGGAATGCATTTCAAGCCATGCGAAATAGAAACCGCTGTGATCTTCAGGTGGTGGAGCCGGTCTGGGCAGCTGCAATAGGTGTGACATAGAGGTTGAAGTCTTGTGACGTGCTAAAAATACCTATTGTTTGGTTTTCAAAACACTGCACTGGAATCTCGATTCTGCGGTGGTGGGATTTCTCGCATGCAGTATTGCCCTGCAGCAGCGGCTATGCTAGTAATGGGCGCAACAACGAGGTGGCAAGGAACTCACATGAACACATAAAGAAAGAATAATGGGAACCTAAGAATCCAAAGATGCCAAACAGGTGTCCGAAGGCTTCCCCTTAACCAACAATCACAAACGGCTGCTTGTCATACTAAACAGTACAGACTCCTTACTGAAGCCATTTATGTAACAATTTGATTTCGTCTCCATATTCAGCTCGTTGCCATCCTCAGGACGCAACATTTCCTTCCATTTCATCATTGCCATCTTCTCCTTCCTCTACGTCTTCGTCTTTTCCTCTCAAACCACCTCTCTCTTTTTAAATGCTAACTTCATCTCCACCAATTTCATTCATTCTCTCGCGTCTTTCTTTCCTACTTGACACCATTCACTCAATCCCTCATTCATCACTTTAGGTACTTATCCATTCATTTGTCCCCCTTACAACCTATCTCCTTTTTAGTGCACCTTCTTCTCCACCCTTGCCTTAAACCCCGCATTTTTATCACTCTATTCTAAAATGAATCAAACAGCTTCAAATGGATTGCTATATTTTCATTGAAACGACACCCTCAGCGTCATCATGCCTTACTTCTCATTTCATATTTCCGTCAAATATATGACACACGCATACATATATATATATATGTGTCTACTACTTTTCTCCCTTTCCCCGCTCATGATTTTCACGTGCAGCGTGACAGCGACAGCAGACAGCCGCGCACTTTCAAACGCTGAGGCAATCGATTGAATCCATCGATTGCCCCACTTCCTCAAGTCAATTGACGAGACCATGACAAGCGTACTAACGCACGACATAGCTCTCTTTTTGTTTGCGTACCTCTCATTTCTCATTTTCTTTTCTGCCGCCTGGACTGCGGTGGACATCGCGGGAATTGTGTTAACGGGAGGTGGATGCTCGCCTTCACACACACACCTCTACTAACGCCAATCACTTGCAGGTTGCAAACGAAGCCACCCACCAGGAGTCCGTTGTCACAACAAGGAGAGGTGGATGAGGTGGAGGAGGAGGAGGAGGAGGAGGAGGAGGAGGAGGAAGAGGCTGTGTGGATGTCGCAAGGGATGATTGTGCTGAAAAGAGGTGAGAGAGGAAGGCAGTTGGTCGTTCGAAGAAGGAGTGGGAATAGGAGCAGGAGTGGGAGTGTGAGGAGCGCGAGGAGGACGGGAGAATGGAGAACGAGGTGGAGAAGGGAAAGGTGCACTACGTCATCAGCGGTGCTTACCACCACGTTGACGGCAAACCGATGTAGAAGACGCGTGGCGGGTGCAGTCGACTCCTTACCAACACCATCAGCGGACATGCGTGGCGCCAGCCACAACGTCAACGACCTCACCAACACAGATTTACGAACTCCATCGGACATTGATGGAGGACGGAATGCTCGCTACCAACCACGTCATCGTAGCAAGCAAAGCTGGTGAGATTGTCTTCTATTGGTTAAGGCAGCACCTCCACTACGAGCAAAAGAAGGAGTATGAGGAGTTGGACGAGGGTATTAGGGAAACAGTTATGTTGTTGCTATTGTTGTTGTTATTGTTGTTGTTATTGTTGTTGTTATTGTTGTTGTTGTTGTTGGTGTTGTTAATCTTGATGCACCTGCTTGTAAAACTAGCAGTTAGCGTAAGAGGTGGAGATTGGTGATGATGATGATGATGATGATGATGAGAAGCCGCGGCAGTAGTAACCATGTCTCGCAGTAGTCCGTCGCATTCGACACTGTCACTGCCTTGCCATCGCCAGCGCCGTCGTTCGCCGTGGGTGCTGTCTCCCCGTTCTTCACTTTTATCTTCGTTCCACCTCATCATTACACACAACGGCAGTGGTTGCTTCGTCTAAATCACCACACTAGTTGCAGTTTGTTGTTACAACGAGCCGATTGCTCCTCTCTCAAAAACCATAAGATCTAACTATCCTTCACCAACTTTACTGCTTCCAATACAAACGATATTCCTCCTAGCCATTATTTCCTCACATGGAACGCATGCTGCGCGCATACATTCAACGTAACAGTGAAGGTGGTCTCAATAAAAAGCATTGCAGGCGCATTTCGGCAGGTTCAATCGAACTGTATGAATGCGAACTTAGGGACAAATATCCTATTGCTGAGGAAGAACGAATCAATTCATTCCACTAGTGTGTGGAATTAACACAGAAGTGTCCAAAACAGGAGCAAATTGTGTCGAAGAAAAGAAAGCACGTTCGTTGAAGAAAGAAACAGATGGTAAGCGAAAGTAAAGGCGAAACAAGAACCAACCAGAAAGATGTTTTATCAGAAAATAAAACAATGTATAAAGTCCTTCAAAAATTTCCTGCCCGCTAGTCACAAACTTCCATGGTTATGTCCGCGCTTCTCGAATTGTTTGTTTGTTTGACAACGGTCTTTCGTAAGTTGACGCGTAATAGTAGCATAGTGTCAAGGAGGCCCAAGAAAGCCGGTTAGAACATGCTTGTGACGTAAGGAGTGGCAGGTGGATGAGCAAGTGAGTATTACTCAAACCACAACAAAGTCTACAACCCTACCCCTCTCCACCGTCAATCAAGCCACCACAATCATCGCCACGAGCCTCACCACATCCCACTCCCATCCTCCGTCCTCCGTCCTCCGAACCGCCCTAACCTGCACTCACCAACACCTCCATAGACATGAGCACTGCCAACACCAACACCAACACCCCCAGAGCAGCACGACAATGGAGACGAGAGAGAGGAGAAGGAGACAATGTGGTAGTAGCAATAAAATGTCTATTTTCGCCACAACAACCACGAATGAATGCGGCGATAGCAGCAGCAGCAGCAGCAGCAGCAGCAGCAGCAGCAGCAGCAGTGGCCCTCAACAGGGCCGTGTAATGCGTTCACTCAGCGCACCCCACACATCCACCTCACCGTCTACTTGGAGCCTGTGTACTTGGTCACAGCCTTGGTGCCCTCCGACACCGCGTGCTTCGCCAACTCACCCGGCAGCAGCAGACGCACAGCAGTCTGAATCTCTCTGCTCGTGATTGTCGACTTCTTGTTGTAATGCGCCAACCGACTCGACTCGGCGGCAATGCGCTCGAAGATGTCGTTCACGAAGGAGTTCATTATCGACATCGCCTTCGACGAGATGCCCGTGTCAGGATGCACCTGACGCAGCACCTTGTAGATGTAGATGGCGTAGCTCTCCTTCCTCCTCCTCTTCTTCGCCTTGTCCGTCTTCGGCACCTTCACCTTCGACGCCTTCTTCGCGGCTTTACCCGACACTACTTTGGGGGCCATGGCAAATGACAATCCTCGTCAGTGAATGAAACGCAACACTAATCACCCCAACGACGTCTCCTCCACACCTACTTATACACATCCTCTCCCTCACCATCACTGACAAAGTTCGTCTCGCACGCACTAACACACGCGTCAGCCAATCACAACACGCACCACTGCATCAGGCACCTTCTCATTGGCTCCAGCAGAGGATGGTGATGACGACGTGGCGACAGCCACGTCCGTGCGTCAATGCTGTACTTGCATCGGCCAATCAAGGCTTGGCTTTCGTCCACTCAAACACTGCTACATTTCTCCCATTCCTACCCACTCTGCACACAACCTCCGTATTTCATTTACAAAAATATCATTTCAACAGGGTTGAGGTGGGCCCAAATAGACCAGCATCCACACATTTGCCTAAATGCAAAATTATAAATACGTGTTTCCTTTAATAGATGTGAGAGAGAAACGTGTATAATGTCAACACTCACAACTGCATATGACTGCAAATGCATATTAAAATGCTAACATTAATAAATGGACGGTCATTAACGGTTGAGAGTGGTAAAACAGCATAATAACAAATACCTATTGCATATGCTCCAACAAATGCAACAGTGATGACAATAATAATGGTGGTAGCGATGTGGGCAAATTGCACGTATATGCAAAAGTTACCGATCCACCAACTTCCCGGTAGGTAGATAGGGACCGACTCGACTGGCGAGGTAGACGGGTTGTTGGTGTACTTGTGTTGAGATGAGTGAGTGGAGGAGCGTGGAGCAGCACGGAATTGTTGAATTTGATGGTTCAGCATATACAACATCAACTATTGTCGACTCTGTTGCGGTGAAATAAGTTAGTGCTAGCTTAAATGAAAAAGGAATGCCGCATTGCTTCGGCTACGCGAGATGCGGTCATGGCAGATGCAGTTGACAGTGTGCTGCAGCGTGACGAATGGAGTAGACAATGGCAGGAGGCGTTGGTGTTGGTGGGGTCTGTTGGCATGGCCCGGAGGCTGGCCAATCGGCTAGTACGGTATGACCACCCAAGTCACCGAATCCGGCAGTTCGAATGAACAAAGTGTTACACAGCCCCTCTCTTCTTTCGAGCATTGTCCTCGACGCTCAACTCAGTCAGCCTACTGTGTCAGCCATCACAATGTAATCAGTGCTGCGAGATGCACCCACGAGCTGACCGTCTCAGTCACCAAGATTCGAGCGCGTGTGTTCCTGTAGTGCCATCAATTCTGCGTAGCACTCGGTGCCGCAAATGCACATTTCTTAGTCCTCCTCTCCCACGATAATGTGTCTCAATGAAAGACGGGGGTGCGAATCGAAGTTTTCGAATGGGTCGAGAAGAATGCAACACACACTGTGATTCCAGGCTTTTTGATGCTGTGGAAGAAATGCGAGCGTATCATAGGAACCTGAGCAAATGGGGCAATCGGGCCTCATAGGAGCGGGATGCACGCGATCCATTTGTGCGATGCCTAGAACAATGCTATCGAATGGCGTCCTGCACATTCTACATCTGGTGATACACATTTTGGCGAGGGGAGGCGAGTTGCTTAATAATAAGGGAGAAGGAGAGCTTAAGGAGGATGCTTGACCACAACGTCGCTGATTCCCTTGGTAGTTCTACTGGACATGGAGTTCACGGCTAGTGTCGCTTCAGTTGTTAATAGCTTCCTTGTAGAACGCGAGAGCCGGGTAGGTGCCGAAGATGAACGTCGATCTCGGCCCTTCTGTAATGGGATGCCAGAGGTTCTCCCATCCGTAGCACATGCACCATTTTTACACCGCCAAATTTTGCCAGAAGCGGTATGGAGTAAGGTAAAATCCGTCAAAGTCTGGTCCGCTTTCCACTACCACCAATGTAGCGTCCCGGAACTTACTTGAGGGCAAAAGGAGGCATAGTACTAAGGCAGAATGTATATTCTGGAAACCGGAACCGGTAGTTCGAACAATTAAAGTATTACACTTTGTTGCTTCTTTGAGTCTCACATTGGTTATGGTGAATTGGGTTAGTCAGATTTCCTTTCTGGAGTGGGTTGGCCCTGAGTCGTGCCAGCGGCAGCAGCAGTTCCTTTCTGCCCACGCATTATATCTACATTAGCCTTTGGAGAAGTCTCGAGAGGGATGCAACTGCAAGTTCGCTATAATTAAGTAGAGTTTAAACACAAACAAATATCACTGTCTTAAGAATATCTTATGGCCTTCGCTACTCTAGGTTGTTTTAAACACTTAAAGTCATAACGAGAGATGAGGCATCGTATTTTTAGTTCCGCTTTGGTATTTGTTTGCGGTGGAGAATGTACTTGCCTAATTGATGGGTTCGCAACTTGAATGCAGTCGAACTATTCCAAGCAAATCGAAGGCAAAGTTTGATGCGATTCTCTACGCCTCAAAAAGATTTCTAGAGCTATACCAAGCTCAAACAATTTAAAGTTTTGGCGATTTTACCAGTTAAGTGCCAAGGTGCGGTTATCAGATGGGGCATGTAGCGTTCCGAGACTCCCTTTAAGGTAAAAGAAGGCATATTACTGGGGCAGAATATATACTCTGGAAACAGAGGGCTTGGGGGCTGTTGGCACGGCCCAAAGGCCAGTCAACCGGCTCAGTACAATATGGTCACCCAAGTGACCGAAACCGGCAGTTCGAACAAACAAAGTATTACAGGGAATTGTCGGACTTTCTAAAACTAGTGTAAGGTGAGTGGCCAGGTCTCATAGAGAACTGTGGTAAGTCTTGCTACGAAACGGCAAATGAGGAGGTCTTCAAATGTGCTGTGGATCCGGGCCATCACTTCCTCGATACATTCTCTCTGTTCTAGGTTTGAGTGCATGGGTGGTTACAGTGGTGATTCTGTCGGTCCCTATGGGNAAATCCGGGCCATCACTTCCTCGACACTTTCTCCCTATTCTTGGTTTGAGTGCATGGGTGGTTACAGTGGTGATTCTGTCGGTCCCTATGGGAGCATCGGAAATGCGTCCTTAGAACGAATGGTATTAAATCCAAATACTGTTCCTGGATAAAATTGAGTCGGCCATTTTGCATCTAGTTTTTTAGAACGAATGGTATTCAATCTGAATACTGTACCTGGATAAAATGGAGTCGACCATTTTGCATCTAGTACTTCGCTTGTTTGAAAAGAAGTCAAAGTACAATCACCGAAAATAGGCTGATGAGGCAGAATGATGAGCGTTTTTAACGCAGGTAGTAATTTTAGCTGACCTCAAATTATTTAGCAAAGAAATTGCTTATCAGCATCGAGGGAAATCTGACAATGAGTGAAGCTTGCATTTGGCTTCCAACTCCGCGCTTGCCCATCATTACGCAGGAGTGACTGGTGCTTTAGCATTCAGCATACACTTGAAAGCATATCAAGTACAACTTGACCGTTTATATTGTGGACGTTTATGACTAAGAGGCTGAGTGGGATTGATGGCCTAGCTATCGTAATAGTCCCAGCACCTGACATCATATGCGCAGCAAAAGGAGGGTGAGTGAGTGAGTGGATAAATAAATGAACAAATGCTGGACAGTTGTTTGGATACAAGATGGGTGGCTTCGAGATTTGTTCCAACTCCAGCCCTCCTAGGCTATTAAGACACCAATTTGATTTGGGAAGGGATGCGAGGAAGTCGAGGTGTCACGCAATGTGACCTTGTTGACAAGCGCAGTGTGTGCGAAGTGCATTATAAACTTTACTTAATTTTTTGACCCATTTTATTGGAGTTTGGGAAGTGGGAATTAGTCATACTGGTGAGTCTGTTGGAGAAATGACCAGTAAGTAGGAAGTCGAGCCTTTATGTGATACCTTCATCAAGCCATAATTAACACGTGGTAGGGCATGTGGCTGGAGTCAGAGTTATTGATGTCATGCAGAAGGGCATAGGCGAAAGACGATCCATTAATAAGCGTTTTGGTATCCTGCCTACTGATGTTCAAGTGAGTAGTACTGGCATTGGTCAAGGAGTGCCGGTCTTAGACTCGTATAATGTGCTGGTATTATTGGCAGTAAATGATGATTCAGTGAAAGTGAAAGTCGTTCAAGAGGTTGTTCTAAATTAACCTCCTTCCATATTCAAATTGCGTTCAGTGGGTAGAATTCCCAAAGAATGAATTGAGGGAGAGGAGCGCGTGCAATGCTGAAATCGAAAGCAAGAAAACTCGACGGAAGTTTTGTAACCTGGATATCAGCACTCCCATCGTTATGCAATCTTCGTCTTCCTATTATTGCTGTTCCCAACTGTAATCGAATGCATCGAGCCCACTTGTGTGTTTGAAGCGCGAAGATGCTCTCGCGAACGAGTTATCGAGGCAATGTTGCTTTTGGCGTGCCTTCTGTAGAATTTGATAGGATCTCGCCCCTGAACATTTCTTTTCCCGAAGAACTTTTGCCCCTAAGATGTTCCTTTTTCTGAAAAAATTTCACTCCGTCGAAACCCGGCAACGCTAGGTTGTTTCAAATCACTCCTTGCCNGTTCCTTTTTCTGAAAAAATTTCACTCCGTCGAAACCTGGCAACGCTAGGTTGTTTCAAATCACTCCTTGCCTTGGTACTCTTTCTTGCACTAGGATCCCCGTCAATCTTGCTGGCAGTTTTCGGGCATTTTATTGACCAATTTACCTCCTCGTACAGGGCGACGCTTACCTATTTACCGTAGACGTAATTTTCAAGTGTTATGGAGCAAACAGCAGTCAAGGATGAGGTCTATCCGCAAGTCGAAATTTTATAAAAAGAAATTTGCCCATTGTTACACTCTACAAAACAATGCGAGGCTTTGCACTCGTTGGCGTCCAGGTTGAAACTTACCAATGGGAATGTTAGCACACGGGAATGCAGTGCTCTTTGCGATGCTCTTAATGGCATTCTTTTGGTGTGCAATCATGGTCAAATAGGATTATAAAAGCGGGCTAATAACAGAGTTCGACGACTAATTGCATTGCTTATCGTAAAAGAGCTTTTACGTGAGCTCAACCCCTATTTACTTTGTGTCTCGCTGGAAATGGCTTCAATGCTAGCTTATGATGATGGGTACTTTGGTGAATGCAACACGGTAGTAAGCTTTCCACTGTTAGTAAATATTTATCATAATAGCACAAAGTTATCCGGTTGCATTGGATCAGCAAATCAAAGCATTGGCAGATTGGCGTTTGTCATCATATTTTAAAAAACGCAGTGTAATGCTTTGTTTGTTCGAACTGCCCAAAGCGTACACTTTGCCAATTTGTCTAAATTACTGGAGCAACAGAAGAAAGCATGGTCCAATTATGTTTTCACTAATTAAAAGCTTGACAGCACTGAGTCGATATCAACGGTTGACTTACCATGAACCCCAACGAAGGACACACAATTAAACTGTCAAGTATGTGATTTTATTTACTCTGAGGAACTGTCGCCCACACATCCGACGACTATTGACCCTGTTATACCACTAGCGATCCCACCGTGTAAGAAAACCTCAACATTAAATCCCCTTCCTTTCACTGTATTGATGTTCCCATACTGTTAATGCTCAAATTGACTGCGAATTTTGACTTGACTTGAGCAAGGCATGTTGACAAAGACTATATTCTTCGATTTAGACAGACCATACTCATCAGTAATACATTGAATAATACCCTAGATCACCTTCCTTATAAGGAGGAATTGTTTGAACATTTTTCTTTTTACTTGACTATCTGTCGGACCTCACGCATGTCCAAGTGCTTTCCTCATCAGTGGAAGTGTGCGGCCTGGCAAGTCATGTATCATGAGTACTACATGTCTTGTTGTTTGTCCCTTTATTTACTGACATGTCTACCTGACTGTCTATATGCCCAAATATCTATTTATCAAATCCTTTAGCTTTTCCTTTATTTGCAAAATGTGCAGTAATTTAATTGGGCAACATACATAGAGCTGGCCGAGATAAGTTTGCCTACAGTATTGACAAGAAGAATTTGAATATCAAAAGAGGAAGGTCACCTCAAATTTTAAAAGGCTATAAAAAAGCGCTCCACTCAGGCAGAAGGGTAGAAACTTGGTGAAAGCAAGTTGAATTTTAGAATCAGGTTGACGCATTGCTAAAGTCGAATAAAGGTTAGGAGGAGAAGGGAATGAGGTATCATATGCAGCATTTCCGAGGCTCTGCATGCTGGAACGTCAGGTAGTTCTCACTAGGTACCTGAAGACGATAAATTGAAGCAGGTCGCCACGCTACAGAACAGATGCGTCTGCGCCTTTTTTATGCCATTTGAGTTCTGTTATTCGTTTTGGGATCTATATTTATGTGTCCTAATCAACAAAATGAGCAAACGAAATGCGAAATAGTTCGCCAACATTATACCAATAGTGGTCCCAAACTTCCGTGGCACGACTGGCCTCAGCCTTGCGACCGAGAGTTAAGAAAGAAATACGAGAACACGTGAAAGAAGAAATGATTGCATTGGCCATAGGTGGATTAATCATGTCAAAATATTACCAAGGAGGAAATGAGGAGTACTTCCAGAAGCCAACGCTTCGCTCTTAAATCTGCGGGATACATTGAGGAGTGCCCAATTTATGGGAATTTGTAGTAACCTGATGCCTTTCCCAGTAAGCTCTTCGTTATGTGTCCCTCTATTTGATTGGATGTTAGGTCATTCACTAAACAGACTAGTTCAATCGCTCCTAATCAACCTCTTCCCTTTATTTAATCCGCTACCAACTCTGCCCTCTCCATCAATTCCGATTTTAAACCGATGACGATGAAGTAGCGCTCAAATAACTTGCAAACCTTCCCCTACATGGTCTCGTCTATCCCGCCGCTACCATCGCCAGTATTGGCGATGCTGGTGCTAGCCGCATTTGTGATATTCCAAGTATCTATGAGTCGACGACTGAGGGTATACAGTGCCATTCGTATCCCTGTAGCGTTCATGCGAGCCGACTCAAGGTTGATCTCGACAGTGACCACAAGGATGGGCTAGTAGGTGCTAGCTCTAGTCTCCAGCTAACACGGAAGAAGGGAAGTGCTGAAGGAAAGGTTCAGAACAGCTCCGATGTTGTACTGACCCATGACACCAATCTTTAGCACTACCGCGTTGACCCTCTTCACAGCTGTTCAAATGCTAAAAAGGGTAACTATCCTTCTCAGAATCAAAAAGTTCCTATACCCACTTTCTAGAAGATTTAATACAAATAATTACAAAAAATCTGATGAAAAGTAACAAAAGGAAATGAAATGTTTGACTAAACATCAAGGCATAGATTTGGCAAGCAATGCTGTCTGCCCCTAAACAGCCTTGAACATTTGCCAGCAACTTGAAAAAGCTCGGACAACATTAAGAGTTCTAACTTTAAAATAGTTGCGACTACAAAACAGAAATCGTGCTTGGCAATTAAGTGGTCTCAAGAGATTGGCATAGAGTTACGGTAGATGGGGAAATCTTTAGATTATTCGAATGGGAAAATCGCAGTTAAATTGGACCCACCTCACTACATATGCTTTATCCTTCGTGCACAATACCAGCCCTTTCGCCCTCTTAACCAATGTAACATGATTGGACCATAAAATTATTTATGCCTTAGCATGTCCTTGTAGGTTAGTGAGGGTGATTCCCTATGTTCGGAAGGTTCGAAGTCACGTCTGGGTGGCGTGATCTTCTTTTCAGATCACGATGCCAACGGTTGAGCCTGCTTATGTTAAAAACAGGTTAGTTGATCGCGAATCATCAAAATGGGTGTGATGTGATGTTTTGGAGTGGTGCTATCTATGGTGATTTTATTTCCAAAAGTCCAAACGCTTGTCCTGCAAGGAAGAAAAATGCTTTCATAATACAAAATCGTTAAAAAATAAAACTTGTTTGTTATAACCAGCTACCGGGTGATTGCATTGAAAGTTACCAGCACTTAGGGATTCACAGGACTTGATCATGTCATGGGGTCCGTTTCATTCCCTAGATAAAGTAATCGCGTTAGTGAAGGATTGTTATCTTATAGCAACGCATTTAAGTTAATTGAGACCCGCATTTTTGGCAGCATCATGGATTTCAGGCGCAATATTCGAACGCATTGTAACAGGCGAAACCCTGTCAATCGTATCAACTTGCTTATATGCCTGGAGCATAGGGCGCCCATTCATCACTATAATGATTCCTTATTATTCCTGGCCTTTGATGCTCCACTAATGTGCTAGTTAAAAGGAATATAAGAGCATGATTGGAACACATTCACCCTCCAAACCAAGTTGGCTCCTTTTTCATAGCTTTAAATGATACTCGGATTGGGTTCAACAACGAAAAGCACCGACTGTAATGTTAAGGGGTCATGGCGTAGTGGAACCACATCCCATTTTTGCTAGCAAATGGTTAAAAGGCCCTTTTTAGCAAGAACAACGATGAGTGAAAAATACCGTTGATTATAATTAGTGCTATGCATTGTGAGGGATTGACAATCATTTGAACGGGGCAACAGGGTATACTTTTAAGGTCAATCTTTGGTGGCGGTTAAGTAAGGAGAGTTAACCTTTGGGATTTGGCCCCATTAATTCCGGACGTTGAAGAATCGCCTCGTAGACTTGCCCACCGACGTTAGTTTTATTTGATATGAAAAGTAGTACTGGGTGCATCCCCTAAGGAGTCTTTTGGACTGGCCAAGAAAAAACAGGAAAGAATGTGAACGACTTTATCTGAGAGTAGTCTCGAGTGCCTAACAAGTCATCATGTCATCCCATCCATCTAACATATGGAAGGGTAAGTGGTCATCGGGTTGTGCATACATCAGCCTCCTTTCTAGCAGCGCTGTAGACGAATGTATTTTCTCCTCTATATTAAAATAGCTCATTAAATGAAGTCCTTGCTCAGCTCTTAATTCCAGATTAGACTGTGTTGCAAGCATAATCAGTGTAATGTGTAGTGTAATTATTGTGGTGCATTTGCCCTTACAAAATCGTCCTTCCAATTAGTCCTAAAGTAATTGGGAGGAAGTGGAATCTGCACCTCTCTGCAACGGTAAAATTTAATCAGCCTCAAAACCATCCACAAGGAATTTCAAGGCAAGTAAATGAGTTGTATTTGTAGTATGTGGTACATTGTCTTTGCCATTTGTAATGCGGCATTGTGTATTTAAATAAAACTCAATGAAATGCATAATTTTGTTTTCTTTTCATAAATTGGTCACCTTCCAAATTTAACTCACACATGAACACTCTCCATGTGACATCAACTTTGACAGTGTCTGTCAGCGTTGGACTTGCACATAACGGATAAAAGAACACTTTAGATGCTCAAGGCCAGGGAAGTACGAATGAGGTCTGTCTGCTCGATGCATTGTGACCTAAACAGAGAACGTGGGGTAAAATCTTATTCACAGTCAGCCAAAGTTGAACAACCACCACAGTGTGAGGTAACAATCTTCAACGACAAACGTTTCTGCATGCTACACCCCAACCAATGGGAAAGTAAGAGAGAAGCACTTCTCCTCATCACTCGTGGTCCCTACATACCCTCAAGTTGTAGAGCTTTAGGCCTAAGCTTTCGTCCTCTTCATTACAAGCACTCAAAAATCGTGTAAGCGCATGGTAAATGCTGCAGACAGAAGAGATTCATGTGAAGTTGGTATTGGATAAAAGATGCACCAAAAGTTGCACTTGACTACCTTCTTTGAGAACGCAGGCCACGAACACTGGCTGTTTTCTTCTCAAGTTAATGATAAGGATTGACAACTTTCCTTGCTTTTGCGGTTAGTTTCACTAAGTCTTCCTCAAAGGTGGAAGGTATGGCACATACGCCCGAAGGAAAAGCAGCATTCCTATCTTTTGCACAAAACTCTTCATTTATAAATAACGACTTACTCAGTATCAGTGAAAGTTACCTCAAAATGTGGGCCAGACATTCATCTGGTATAAGCTCTGTGCTTTGCGTCTCTATTTTCATATCTGCATACCTTATACTCTCACAGTTATGTAATTTGCAATTAATTTATTTAGGTCATAGACTGAGCTATGTGCACACCACATTTGTGTGGGAAAACAAACATTTTCTTAGCATTGCATCCTATCATGTTACCCTCCGTCCACTGCAAGCTGGGTCAGAATGGCGTTGTTTCAAACAAAATTATGAGGGTATAAGGACCCAAAAGGCGGTGTTAAAGATTGAAACCCTAATATACCATAAGGGGGTAAATGAAAGAGCTAATCCACTTTCAGTAAGCGACGCCTGCAAAAAGCCGCACATAAAAGGATCTGAACTGGCACTCAAAGAGGTGAGACAGCATGTCGTGTGTAAATACAACGCAGATTGAGTTTGAGCACCAAGTTCTAG
Organism: Taenia saginata; assembly: GCA_001693075.2. NCBI lineage: Eukaryota > Metazoa > Platyhelminthes > Cestoda > Cyclophyllidea > Taeniidae > Taenia > Taenia saginata. The sequence continues at coordinate 51,553 of LWMK02000353.1, forward strand.
CACTGTTGAGGCTGGAAAGAACCCGGATGTACAGGAAGCAAAGTGAAGTTCCATCGAGAATATTTCATTTTTTCTACTTGATCTAACGCAATTTACGTCGTAAGACTAGATCAACTCACGCAGTTGTTACGACCCCACACACAGACTAAACAATTAGTCCATCGGTGTCGACCCTCCATTGAGGTAAGGTGACCGCCCCAAAATGGAACAAATATCGTTCCTTTCCGAAAAGGCCTAATTCAATGTGCACCCTTTGCACACGTTAATATACCGTCCAAATCACCACATAGCATCTCCAACTAGGCAGAGTTTTAGACGTTGTCTTAAAACTTAAGGGCTGTAATCCAAAAAAATGTAAGGGAACCCCATCGTGAGATAAGCCTGTGGAATAGTAGGTAACAAAAGAACTGAAAGCAGTACCTGCAAGAAATGCATACGAATTGTCCCATTTCTACAAAGGAAGAAAGTTAATGCAACAATTGAGTAGGTCAACGTAAAGAACCTTCGGATCTGAAGGATCAAGTGAGTAAGGGTCAGAAAATAAGGTATTTAAAGGTGCCTGCCTATGTGCGGTAATTCAAAATGGGTCTGAATTTGACTATGGTGCCTGAAGTGTCGGAAGCAGGCCGCATAGACCTCTGCCATGGTATGCTGCGACGAAATGAGGTCACGATGAAGAGTCTTGAGGTTTAATCCTTGATGTCGCCTGTCAGGTCCTAATCCCCAGATATCTTTGCATGCAACAATGCTGTCTTTGTCCCAGCCTGGGGTGGACTATTTGCCTTTTGTCACGTCAAATCACGGAAGCGGCGGAGGTTGACAGTGTAGGGTGCAATGCTGAGGGAGGTGCTCTATTTCCCTACGTAAATTTAGCGAGCATACAGCTTAGCCTATAATCTGGCTAAATGATTTGCAACTTGCATTTTATCAGTGTGAGAGGTGTGCTGCAACGAAATGAATGTCTGACATGGTCGTGATGAATTGACTTCCTTTACGAATTGAAGGGTCTTGATCGCTGGAATGCGTTCCCGCTATAAGAGAAGTACACTCAAAGAGGTAGGTTTGACTTCAAGCCCCGTGTCGGTAGGCGATACAGCGACCTTAGACCCTTTTAAAATGTATGCGTTTCTTGTTTGCATGAGCACCCCATGGATAAAATAAGGAAGCAAACCGTACATCAATTAAATCACTTACTAGAATCCGGAGAGTGACTAGGGATTGGCACGCTATAAACTGTGCAGGCGGTTGTTAAGTGAATGACGATTTTGGTTGATTTCGTCCACTCAACTATGATCTGTGAAGAATATTTTGATGTTTTTATTAACCTTGTAAAAAGACAATAAGTATGGTCTATTTTACAAGAGCTAAAATTTATCATTAGCTGCTTAGATAACAGTTTACAGAACTATTTTGCTACTTTTCTACAAATAGTTTCCTGTGCTTAGAACTTACTTTACTGCCTTGTTTGAAATGCTTTGTGGCTTAGTTTTAAAAAGCAGATGTGTTTATGCGCAACTTTAGCTAAAGAATCAACCAATCGCTTTGTAAAGGGGTTGCGTGAGGTGCGTTCGGGTAAACTTTATTTCTAATTTTTGTTAGTATCTAAAATATCGTAGGAAAATGCGGTGACCTTCACCCGAGGAGGCACAGATAGATGGGATAAAGTGCATGCCTTTACTCAATTCGTCAACTTCGCAATGCAAGGTAGCCGCCCCTTATTTGGAGCATGACAACTTGGGGAACATAAGAAAACACACTTAAACACTAGGGATGAAAGACTCCACTAGACACTCCGTTAATTGAAGCCGATGCGTAAATTGTGTTAAGTCCAATTTATTGCTAAAAATACAACTTATCACTAGACAATTGAACTAGACAATTGAATTGCTTGAAACCATTTGTCATAAGTCTGGAAGTGCTCTGCACATTCAGACTGTCAATGTAATGGTCGGTTTACCAACTGAATGAAGACAACTCTGGCGCATTAGGACCTGGTGTCTGTTTAATTTTGCATTAGCTTACTACCTTGGAAGTCTTGTACAATCGAGCTGAAAGTATTTATGAGTTACGGTTTTTGGCAAAAAACATTTTGGTTTACTTTCACCGAACAATTTATGCCATGCATTTTTGAGATAACAGATGTGAACGAAAAAAATACGACCAGCCACAATAAGCTAAACTTGTAGGATGCATCTTTGCATTGGAGATCCAAAAATCAAGGGAATCTTGTGGAAAAATGTAGAATTATGAAGAGCTTGTGTGTTTAACAACCCAACGACTTAAAATAGGCGAAAGCTGGTAAGACGGTACTCACATTCGGCATTTACTTTGGCAAATAACACACTTCCGTGCATTGACTGATTGGAAGCTAAGTTTTTCATTAAAGAGGCCTACTGTTGACTGCTAAACTGTGAATGAATTAAGGATTTTGTAGGTCAAAATTGCCTGCATGACAAAACTTCCACAGGATGAGTGGAGCGATGGGACCTAAGCAGGATAACTCCAATCGAGCTACCGAATCGCAGGTCCCTTTGTCTTCCTACGCAGTGGCTACAAAGTATGTTTCGTGCTGGTATGCCGAGTAGCACCCCCCGACAAACCTGTTAGTTTTCTTGGCAAATACATAGCAAATTACTATCCCAAGAGGTGTAACGTGCCTTAATACCTCAAAACATTCTGCCTGTGTTTGAAGTGAGTGTTGTTGTTGCAAAGCAAGGTGCTGAAGACCTTACTGTTCTTTTAAAAGCTTACATGCTGCTGGGAGCGTACAATTGATACTGTGTTCATTTGCACATGGTTCCGACAAAGGAACCCGTATATCCTATTCATATCTCTCCCTCAGTTCATAGCCTTGGCATTGAAAACCAGGTTCAAAGGTTCGTTTAAAGTTGATCAAACACAGTAATTTGGTAGCTCCTAGGGGTCGTCAGCTGTTTTAAAGTCACTGAGCCTTGGCCATTTGCCACAATAATGTCAGGTTTTCGTAATACCAATCACCAACGTGGATGAGCACAGCCTTACGTAGTAATCAACTGCATACGATCTTGCTACTGCTCTTTTACTTAAGCCATCTCTCTTCTAGCCTGCAAACAGCTTCGAGTTACCAGATCTTATACAAAATTAGAACCACTGGAAGGCTTAAGCGCTAAGTGAGTACAATTGGCCAGCATGCAACTGTTGTGCCTTTAAAACTAGCACTTCGCTACTGTGAATAACTAGTAGACGATTTGCTACATTTCCCATTTGCTGACTAAGTATTTGGCTGCAACAGTGCCTCGCCTAAAAATATGCTATTTGGATGGAGAGAGGAGGAGTGTAAGGTGGAAACGATACAAAAGCATGGCAGAGGGCAATACCTAAACAAATGTTCTGTCCCTACAAATAGGGCAAGTTCATTAAAAAAACGAGGTTGTGTCCTCAACGCTAACCTTTAGTGACACCAGCCATCCGTGTGAATCAAATATCAGGATGCGGCAAATTGTGCACAATCAATCCAGGTCGCGACCTGCCCAACATTTTGCCTTTTCGAGACCTTGAGGACAAGGCAATACATTGTGCACAAAATAGCTAAAACAAACTCAGCGCATAGATTCTCTTCATTTTGCTAACACTGGCAACACCGCATTGCGCTGCAACTACTGTCACACTCCATCATCACAATTTCCTTTTTTTCTCTCCTTTTGGATGGAATGGACCGATTTAGTGCACCTATTTTAAACTGTCACATGGGAAGTCATGATTTCGAGTACCTGCTCAGATGCCCTCCATCCGGGTAAATAAGCCGCCATCTTTCACCTCTTGATGACACTGCAGTGCACACTTTTATCTTAAATTAAACTGATAGCCCATGCTTCATTTCAATCACTTTTGCATGCGACTTCTGTTGATGCTTTCTTATTATTTGCATCCCACCGCATTGCATGCACATTTTCTTCTTACTGTGCAAAGCCTCTCAAGTTTCCATTTGTGAAGGCAGCTCACCCAAAGCGCTCCATTTAAGTTGGGCAACAATGATGTTGCAACTCAGCTACTGCAAATTAAAATGATGTGGTCTTTGTTTCATTCATTCCAATACTGATGATCACTATGGCTGTCCAACCACAATTTTGCATGCAAAACGCACCAACGTGGGCATCGTGGTGAGCTGCATTGCAACACTCGACTTTCTCCTCTTTCCGTCACCACCGGCTTGAGTGTTACAGTAACAGGAGGTACAAACGGTTGATGGCTTTTGGAGTCCACATTTTCTGTGATTGGTGCAACTGCCTTCTCCTAGATCAAGACGTGTGTTGGGGTTCTACAAGTGAAACGAAAATTGTGACAGCGCTCTGCTCTAGTCTAATTTCAGTTAATCTCAATAAGTTGGATCACTTGTGGCATGTACTTACACCTTTCTAGTGACGTGGATTAAAGGTGACTTCCTTTAGATCTACGATGGGCAGATGCCACTTGAAACATGTCTCCACAATCCCCTTTGACACTTGAATTCCCAACCCGAGTATCAAGAAACCTTGTTGACATAAAATGGCGAAACGTCATACAAGTTAAAGAAGAGTTTAAACCCTCTCCCAATCACTTAATTTTATAGTTTGCCCTCGATAGCGACTAAGGTAGTGTAAGCGCAGGCTTGAGGAAATCGCGAGAGGAGCCAGACAAACTAGACGAAACAATGAAACACGTGAGTACCACAAACTGTTTAGGCCAAAATCCAGTAGTATAAGGCTTAATGTTTGTTGTGTTCATCCAGACAGCTCAATGTATCCCAAAGTACAATTAAAGTGCAACTTCTGGCTAGGAAGCATGAAATCTCGTGCTGCTATGCAAGCAGTACACCAGGCCGTTCAATGCAAAATTTAAATTAACAGAATTCGGTAAGAAGCCAAACACGTGTGCAAGGGTTTCTACTCACCAAACTCGTCCTTTGGCTCAAACGTAGGGAAGAGAATGAACCTGATCAGCAGATGTAACTCTGTGATTCAAATAACTTCCAAGTAAATTAATGACATCACATTCATAGCCTCGTGAAAAGCTTCACGTCAAAATAGTCTGTTCACTAGTTTGGAAGATCAAATGTCCCGCGATAGGATGATACTTGCGCTAATTTTCCAGAACACACAAAATTTCTCATTCGCCGTTTGGAAACTAGTTCTGTGACGTATCCATAAATGGCCTCAATTGCTGAGAAACTTCTTTACTCAATTCCACAAAACACCATACATCCGCATCTTTGCTGAAGCATTTAATAGTGCTGATGGAAGTCAGAATGGCAATAGGGGTATAAGTGGCTAGTAGGAAAAGTTTCCAGCAACTTTTATTATTCCAGGGTGTTTTCATTAGCCTATGTAGCCAATGCTTACGATTTGTTGAGGTACGCTGACCTGAACTGAAGTGGCAATGCCATATTAAGCCATACATTTTCATAACAATAGTGGTTCATGTATGGACAAGTCAAATCTTCCTTATACGGTTGTACTTACGTTGTTAAATCACCTTTCATTTTTCAGTGACCACAACCTTTTGTAAGGTAACTTTATCATCTCAAAAAATTTACATTGCGGCAAGGGGATCTCTGCTACTGGAAATGACTAGAGCCCACGAAAATCGTAAAAGTGAAGACGGCTAAAAGACAATAATTGTACAGCGGCAACGAGGCCGATTAAACCTAAAAGACTACCAACGCAGGCAGTCAGCCCGTTTCGGCAGCTAGTAGAAATCGTCTGAAACTTACTCCTTAATATGAGTTTCGTAAGATGAAAACGTCACTTCTATCCTTCATGTCCCATTCAATGCAACCGAATTTCAGGCATCCATAGGTCCATACGGTTAAATGATCATCCACACGTAGCAATTTTCCAATCAGGACTGCTCGTGCTCAATGTCCACGCCCAAAATATTACTCTGCACTATCTGGTGACCTAAATTTGTACCCAACCAGGAAAAGGCCAGTGAAATGCATTCGTTTTGGTTGTACATCCAGGCTCCTCACTCCGGGAGAATAGGACTAAAAGCAGGGCAGCGATTTGAGATCAAAAAGAAGATGAACTCGAAATTTCTTCCATTTTCATTGCTGATCGTCTTGACCATCTATTGTTAAAATGGTTCCCCAGTTGAACACTTCACCACTTGCTTGCTTCTGTGACACCNTACGTTCAGGTTCCAAAATCAGGCTTAAGTAAACACGTTAGCGATCGCGCTAATTTCTGCTTTTAGTCTATGACCATCGTAGTGAGTTTGTTGATACTTGAATAAGTAGCACCACCTCCGCTCAAGGCTTCGGCTTCTGGTACAAATGCATTTTAGCCGTAACATTTACTTGATCAATCTCAGTCTAGGAATTAGTTATGATTTGTGATGGCAATACTTAGAATGGAGCTACCACTTCATCACTGCCACCCGTTGCCTACGTGGATATTGCTATACACCACCTTCCTGTCTTCAGTTCAACGCCGTTGTGACAAAAGCTTTCTTTGTCGTCAGTATACCTTAATACTATGAGCTAGTTGCAAGAATTGAAGTCAGCATCCGCCATGCCTCTTTAAGCTAAGCAAACAAAAAACTGGGTCGCAGAACAGTGGCACATTTTGTGGAGCCCAATGGGGCAAGATAAAATTGGGAGGTCGATATCCTTGCGTATGTCGCATGGGTGCCAAACGTGATTCGCGCATTCGTGTGAACATTGCTATTTCCACTGCTTCAGCCAGTGCGGTGGAGGGTCAGCGTCCTTGTTTTGTCCTTATATTAGCTGTCACCTATCGGCGCTACCTTTGAAAAGGGTAAAGCATGTGAAGCCATTAAATGTAATGCCACCTAATTTCGTGATATCTGTTTGGCCTACGCACCCTAGATCAGGCTTCATGTAACTGCTTCTTAGTAATGATATGTCTGCATTAAAATGTGTTTTCTAGTCAGATTTAACAAATTTGTACCTTGAATAGCAAATAAGCATCATCAGACCCTCTCGCTATGCAATCTTTACCAGAAAAGTACAGTAAGTTGTTAGTCGTTTCGCGAGCTTATCGACAAAATTGGCGGTCAAGCATTGTGTCCAATCTGGATAGATCCATTGTGGATATCCACTCCACTAATGTCTGAAGATAATTACGCACTGGTCGACTTTTTGCTTATGTTACATGCGCTACAGACAAACTCATAGGCGAGAGTCCACTTCTCGTGTCAATACTAGTTCTAACTAACTGTTAAGGATAAACCCAGTTACGACAGCGCTTAAGAATAGGTTTAGATGTTTTATGCACCTGCTTCATCTCGCATTTTCAAGCCACAGTTTGAATTTCATCGCCTATAACTGTCACCGTCGTAACTGGTCCGATATGCATATTTCTTGAATAAAT
>LWMK02000353.1:62913-77991 GCA_001693075.2 Taenia saginata
TTTTTGAATTGAGCCTCTCGTGGAGCACTCTTTGCTCTTATGTGCCTAAGTCATAGCCAACGAGGGACAAACTTAAATGATTGCCAGTTAAATTGCTCCATTGGCTGCGCATAATAGCCGTCGTCAATCTTGATGGCTAATTTGCTCAACTGTATCTATCATTATCTTACATCCCATGCAAATGTCCATCACTCTGGTGTAGGCTGCAGCGTGATTTAATTGGTGTCCAATTCAGTCGACCTCGGAGCATCGCCGAGCCTCAATAAGGCTAACTAAAAAACGTTTGAAATTGGTGTGGAGGGGTTGAAAGGCCAGCACAGTGCTGCTGGAATCCAAGAAGCGAATCAAATTTCATAATGCTGCAGATGGTATTGGCACACATGCAGATGGAAGCATTTGTTGGGTTGACTTGAACTCTGAGACACTTTCATGTACACAGAGGCATTGGCGATGATATGCGTTTACGTCATGAGTGAAAGGATGCATTTATTAGTTTTGCACACCGTTCTTTTCTTCTTGTGCACTCGTACTGCTTCAACCACAGGAAGTATCCCGTCTGTGCGTGTATGCGTGCAAACGATGGACAAGGTGGTGTGACGAGCACCGCAGGTGTCAGTATTCATGACTGCATCCACTGGCCACCTTGGTACAGTAATTGATTGCGCCTATGGTTTTCCTATACCTCAAAGGCGTTTTCAGTTTGCGCGTCATCCACGTGAGCAAATGGCAAAGTTGGCAGGTTATTTGAGGTTAGTATTGAGATTTCTATGCCATGGGACGTAAAAGGTTTGTCGTGCATATGAATGCTGGATAAGGTGTTGTACACGTGCACAGCGAATTCCCATCACCTAGTTAGGTCTCCACTTTGTCATTGTCCTTCCAACCGACGTATCTTGCACCATTGTAGGCGCAAATTTGTGTTTCTGTTTCAATTTTCAAAGTCAAATATGGCATTGTCTCAGGTACTTTCACTAAGAAAACTCGGAACTTACGACCACTCTATACGCAGTCGGGTAATCTTCTTAGGTCGAAATATTTTTCACTGTCGTAGTAAGAGTCACTTTGAAGTGAAAATCATCCGCCTATGCCGATTCCTTCAAAACTGGTTTTAGGCTCATCCGCAAGGCACTGCTGTCCTTTCACACCAAACTGCTTTCCACTATCCTCACAAATGCTCCAGTCCAAAGCAAAGGACGTAGATTGAGACAAATTGAAAGTGAGTCGAAATTCATTGCTCAAATGAGAATATTTGCAATGCCTCCTCCAGTAAAACTGGAAAGATCTTGGCACTCAGCACGGGCGCCTAGCTGAATGGCCTTGGCCTCACCGTGGCTGTTTTATCCTCATAACAGTCTGCAAACAATACACAATCAAAGTGAATGTTTAGCTCAGGAACCCTTAAAGGCAGCAAGAGAAGCGAATAGTTCAGTGAAGTGCTGGGTGTCACAGAAGCAAGCAAGTGGTGAAGTGTTCAACTGGGGAACCATTTTAACAATAGATGGTCAAGACGATCAGCAATGAAAATGGAAGAAATTTCGAGTTCATCTTCTTTTTGATCTCAAATCGCTGCCCTGCTTTTAGTCCTATTCTCCCGGAGTGAGGAGCCTGGATGTACAACCAAAACGAATGCATTTCACTGGCCTTTTCCTGGTTGGGTACAAATTTAGGTCACCAGATAGTGCAGAGTAATATTTTGGGCGTGGACATTGAGCACGAGCAGTCCTGATTGGAAAATTGCTACGTGTGGATGATCATTTAACCGTATGGACCTATGGATGCCTGAAATTCGGTTGCATTGAATGGGACATGAAGGATAGAAGTGACGTTTTCATCTTACGAAACCCATATTAAGGAGTAAGTTTCAGACGATTTCTACTAGCTGCCGACACGGGCTGACTGCCTGCGTTGGTAGTCTTTTAGGTTTAATCGGCCTCGTTGCCGCTGTACGATTATTGTCTTTTAGCCGTCTTCACTTCTACGATTTTCGTGGGCTCTAGTCATTTCCAGTAGCAGAGATCCCCTTGCAGCAATGCAAATTTTTTGAGATGATAAAGCTACCTTACAAAAGGTTGTGGTCACTGAAAAATGAAAGGTGATTTAGCAACGTAAGTACAACCGTATAAGGAAGATTTGACTTGTCCATACATGAACCACTATTGTTATGAAAATGTATGGCTTAATATGGCATTGCCACTTCAGCTCAGTTCAGCGTACCTCAACAAATCGTAAGCATTGGCTACATAGGCTAATGAAAACACCCTGGAATAATAAAAGTTGCTGGAAACTTTTCCTACTAGCCACTTATACCCCTATTGCCATTCTGACTTCCATCAGCACTATTAAATACTTCAGCAAAGATGCAGATGTATGGTGTTTTGTGGAATTGAGTAAAGAAGTTTCTCAGCAATCGAGGCCATTTATGGATACGTCACAGAACTAGTTTCCAAACGGCGAATGAGAAATTTTGTGTGTTCTGGAAAATTAGCGCAAGTATCATCCTATCGCGGGACATTTGATCTTCCAAACTAGTGAACAGACTATTTTGACGTGAAGCTTTTCACGAGGCTATGAATGTGATGTCATTAATTTACTTGGAAGTTATTTGAATCACAGAGTTACATCTGCTGATCAGGTTCATTCTCTTCCCTACGTTTGAGCCAAAGGACGAGTTTGGTGAGTAGAAACCCTTGGACACGTGTTTGGCTTCTTACCGAATTCTGTTAATTTAAATTTTGCATAAAACGGCCTGGTGTACTACTTACATAGCAACACGAGAGTTCACACTCTTTAGACAGAAGTTGCATCTTAATTGTGTCTGGATGGCCACAACAACCATTAAGCTTTGTTATACCGGATTTTGGTTTATGCAGTTTGTAGTACTCACGTGTTTCATTGTTTCGCCTAGTTTGTCTGGCTCCTCTCGCAATTTTATCAATACTGAGCTTGTGTTACCTTAGTCGCTCTCAAGAGCAAACTATGAAATTAAGTGATTAGGAAAGAATTTAAGCTCCCTTTTTAACTTGTGCGACGTTTTGCTATTTTATGTCAACAACGTTTATTGATATTCGGGTTAAGCAGCCTAGAGTCAAAGGGGATTGTGTAGACATGTTTCAAGTGACATCTGCCCATCGTGGACTTACAGGAAGGCACTTTTAAGCCACAACATCAAAAGGGTGTAATTCATGCCGCAAGTGATCCACCTTACTGAGATTAACTAAATTAACACAAGAGCAGAGCGCTGTCACACGTTCCATTGCACATTTACAACCCTGAAACACGTCTTGATCTAGAAGAAGGCAACCGCATCAATTACCCAAAATGTGGGCCCAAAAGCCATCAGCCGTTAGTATCTCTTGTTACTGTAGCACTCAAGCCGGTGGTGACGAGAAGAAGAGAAAGTTGAGCTTTGCAATGCAGCTTACCACGATGCCCTCTTTGGTGCGTTTTGCATGCAAAATTGTGGTTGGACAGTCAAAGCGATCATCAGTAGTGGCATGAGTAAAGGAAAGACCACATCATGTTAATTTACAGTAACTGAATTGCAACGTCGTTGTTGTCCAACTTGAATGGAGCGCTTTGGGTGAGCTGCCCTCAAAATTGGAAACTTGAGTGGCTTTGCATGGTAAGAAGATGTGCATGCAATGGTGCGGTGGACAGAAGTCGCATGCAAGAGCGATTGAAATGACTCAAGAGCTATCAGTTTAATTTAAGATGCAATCATTCATTGCAGTGTCTACAAGATGTGGAGGATGGCGACTTAGTTACTCGGATAAGGGGCATCTGAGCAGGTACTAGGAATCATGACTTCCAATGTGACAGTTTAAAATAGGTGCACTAACTTATAAAATAGGTGCACTAACTTGGTTCACTCCATTTAAAAGGAGAGACAAAAAGGAAATTGTGACGATGGGGTGCGACAAATGTTGCAGCGTAATGCGGTGTTGCCAATGTTAGCAAAATGAAGAGAATTTATGTGCTGAGTTTGTTTTAGCTATTTTTTACACATTGTATTGCTATATCCTAAAGGTCTTAATAAGGCAAAATGTTGGGCAGGTCGCAACCTGGATTGACTGTGCACTGTTTGCCGCATTCTGATATCCGATTCACACGGATGGCTGGTGTCACTAAGTGTTAGCGGAGAGGACACAACCTTGGCCCCGCTATACTTCACCCAAATAGTACCTAACCCGAAGTATGCATGTCTCAGCAGCAAAGGATTGGATTTCTCATGTATTTCCGCAAAGGGGCTGAATTTGTGAACTTCAAATTCAATTGAAATTTCGGCACTTGCAATGAATGCACAATGCCGACAGATCAGCACTCTGGTAACGACTAATTCACAGTTTTAAATGCCGAACATCTTACCATAGTATGTAACACTTGAAGCAGAATCTATACATTCTTACATTTAAGAAGCATGCCAGTGTCCCCTTTGTCTCCTCCATTTATGAACGCCCATTTTGGCGCAAGCACTTTAACTCTACAAACACCGCCTAATAATGTCATTCTTAGCTTTATCTCTTACGCAGTATTTAAAGACTCCTCTTTGACGTGCGTTGATTGACCTGCACCTTGTTGACTGTAAAGGACCCAACTGCACTAACTTAGGTAGCTTACCCATCCAATGCAGTTCATTCTACTTTTATTTTGCTGGACTTAGTGCAGTGGTATAAAGGCTTATAAAATTTCGGTGAGAATCGTGCATTAATTCATGAGGAGTTCCTTTTGCTTAGCCTTGGTTTGTCAGTTTCTAGGCGCAATGGCATTTGCAAGACCTCCAGTGGTATGGCTAGATGCCATGCACATGAGACTTGTTATTTAGCACAGCGAGGCAAGCAGTACGTAGTTATGTTGGTGGATGTGGGTTCAGTGATACATTTAATGTGAATTGCATCTGGCTAGCCTAAAAGTGATACAATTGGCCGAATGCGCAGCAACACCTCAAGCACTTGAACGGCACCTCCATAGCATTCTCTGTCTATCTGCATCAACTAAGAACATTTTAGCAAACTGCATCGGCGTTTTGTTCATTCCTGGAAAATAAAGCTTTTGTTTTATTTCTTGAAGGCTTCAAGCTGTTCTATATCGAGAGAAACCCAAAGTGTCCAAGTGAAAGCTGTCCAGTTAATAAAAAGTGGCCTGAACAATATTGGTTATTCGCGTAAAATGGCAAAAGATGCCTGAATATCTTGCTGCTAGTAGCCTATTTTTTCGCCTTAGCGAAAAATACCCAGTTTTTAATTCAGTAGCATTTGTAAGCATTTCGACTTTGCTTTGTCTCTAGTTTAAGCACATCATGTCGACAGTCTCGAGTGCCTGAACTGTCTCAATGAGCCGTATCCTTTGCTCAGATGTGACGGTTTGATTGAACTGAAGCTGCACGATCGTGCAATTAGTCTGCATTAGTTGAGTGGTAAAATCACGCCTTAAAGCTGCTTGGGATCGGGCTTTTATTTGGCCCTACCTCTAATAAGGATGCTCAAAGGAGCCTGTGCGGATTTCTTAACCACTTTGTTCACTACTAGCGAATGCGTCTGTTTCTCAACTGTTTACTCCACCTCCCATGAGAGCATGGGGCTTGCATAACCATGGCAAGCTTTACGTGTGGTAGCAAAGCAAGGCCACTGCTGCGGATGGTGATAAGACAGTAATTCCCTTCCTTCCCACTTTCCATTCTGAATGGCTAATTTTGGCCTCTTTCATAGGGTCAATTTTCTCAGAAGAGTTCAAGTTGCATTAGAGGGAAAGGCTTCAGTAATATTATTCTGACTAGCTATACGCCACTACAAAACCCTGTTATTCATTGCTACCAAACCAAGACCCTGAATTTTTTACAAACAGAATAGTACTTTTACCACCTTCTTTAATACGCCAAACATTGCATTCCTTAGATAGTTTAAAATAGATGCAACCCACTTTCTGTTCTTTCAAATAAAATGAAGTGTATCAATTTTTGCTTTTAAACGTTGAAGTAGTAAAGAAAGCTTGAAAAAGATATCCTCATATTTCAATGCAGGTCTGTACAAATAAAAAGAAAGTTGCCACTTGTTACTTTTTGGCAAATAACTTTTGCAAGGTTTGAGCATGTCAATCCCTAATCACCTCAATTAGAAGTGACGCGTTGCTGTCTAGATTCTAATGAGTGAAATCCTTGGTGTAAGTTGTTTCTTTATTTTATCCAAAAGGTGCACATAGCAGTGCGTTTTTTTGAAAGGGTCATAGATCATTTTATCACCACCCAATGCTGCACGTGAAGGCCAAGCCTGTCAAACTGAGTGTACGTCATTTGGAGCGCGAACGCATTTTAGTGATCAAGGCTCTCCATCATGTTCATGTCATCAATTCTACTTCCTCATTTCGTCGCAGCATACCATGACAGTGGTTTGTCCAGTCTAACTTCAAACACAGGCAGAATGTTTTGAGGTATTAAGGCACGTTACACCTCTTGGGATAGTAATTTGCTATGTATTTGCCAAGAAAACTAACAGGTTTGTCGGGGGGTGCTACTCGGCATACCAGCACGAAACATACTTTGTAGCCACTGCGTAGGAAGACAAAGGGACCTGCGATTCGGTAGCTCGATTGGAGTTATCCTGCTTAGGTCCCATCGCTCCACTCATCCTGTGGAAGTTTTGTCATGCAGGCAATTTTGACCTACAAAATCCTTAATTCATTCACAGTTTAGCAGTCAACAGTAGGCCTCTTTAATGAAAAACTTAGCTTCCAATCAGTCAATGCACGGAAGTGTGTTATTTGCCAAAGTAAATGCCGAATGTGAGTACCGTCTTACCAGCTTTCGCCTATTTTAAGTCGTTGGGTTGTTAAACACACAAGCTCTTCATAATTCTACATTTTTCCACAAGATTCCCTTGATTTTTGGATCTCCAATGCAAAGATGCATCCTACAAGTTTAGCTTATTGTGGCTGGTCGTATTTTTTTCGTTCACATCTGTTATCTCAAAAATGCATGGCATAAATTGTTCGGTGAAAGTAAACCAAAATGTTTTTTGCCAAAAACCGTAACTCATAAATACTTTCAGCTCGATTGTACAAGACTTCCAAGGTAGTAAGCTAATGCAAAATTAAACAGACACCAGGTCCTAATGCGCCAGAGTTGTCTTCATTCAGTTGGTAAACCGACCATTACATTGACAGTCTGAATGTGCAGAGCACTTCCAGACTTATGACAAATGGTTTCAAGCAATTCAATTGTCTAGTGATAAGTTGTATTTTTAGCAATAAATTGGACTTAACACAATTTACGCATCGGCTTCAATTAACGGAGTGTCTAGTGGAGTCTTTCATCCCTAGTGTTTAAGTGTGTTTTCTTATGTTCCCCAAGTTGTCATGCTCCAAATAAGGGGCGGCTACCTTGCATTGCGAAGTTGACGAATTGAGTAAAGGCATGCACTTTATCCCATCTATCTGTGCCTCCTCGGGTGAAGGTCACCGCATTTTCCTACGATATTTTAGATACTAACAAAAATTAGAAATAAAGTTTACCCGAACGCACCTCACGCAACCCCTTTACAAAGCGATTGGTTGATTCTTTAGCTAAAGTTGCGCATAAACACATCTGCTTTTTAAAACTAAGCCACAAAGCATTTCAAACAAGGCAGTAAAGTAAGTTCTAAGCACAGGAAACTATTTGTAGAAAAGTAGCAAAATAGTTCTGTAAACTGTTATCTAAGCAGCTAATGATAAATTTTAGCTCTTGTAAAATAGACCATACTTATTGTCTTTTTACAAGGTTAATAAAAACATCAAAATATTCTTCACAGATCATAGTTGAGTGGACGAAATCAACCAAAATCGTCATTCACTTAACAACCGCCTGCACAGTTTATAGCGTGCCAATCCCTAGTCACTCTCCGGATTCTAGTAAGTGATTTAATTGATGTACGGTTTGCTTCCTTATTTTATCCATGGGGTGCTCATGCAAACAAGAAACGCATACATTTTAAAAGGGTCTAAGGTCGCTGTATCGCCTACCGACACGGGGCTTGAAGTCAAACCTACCTCTTTGAGTGTACTTCTCTTATAGCGGGAACGCATTCCAGCGATCAAGACCCTTCAATTCGTAAAGGAAGTCAATTCATCACGACCATGTCAGACATTCATTTCGTTGCAGCACACCTCTCACACTGATAAAATGCAAGTTGCAAATCATTTAGCCAGATTATAGGCTAAGCTGTATGCTCGCTAAATTTACGTAGGGAAATAGAGCACCTCCCTCAGCATTGCACCCTACACTGTCAACCTCCGCCGCTTCCGTGATTTGACGTGACAAAAGGCAAATAGTCCACCCCAGGCTGGGACAAAGACAGCATTGTTGCATGCAAAGATATCTGGGGATTAGGACCTGACAGGCGACATCAAGGAAACCATAGTCAAATTCAGACCCATTTTGAATTACCGCACATAGGCAGGCACCTTTAAATACCTTATTTTCTGACCCTTACTCACTTGATCCTTCAGATCCGAAGGTTCTTTACGTTGACCTACTCAATTGTTGCATTAACTTTCTTCCTTTGTAGAAATGGGACAATTCGTATGCATTTCTTGCAGGTACTGCTTTCAGTTCTTTTGTTACCTACTATTCCACAGGCTTATCTCACGATGGGGTTCCCTTACATTTTTTTGGATTACAGCCCTTAAGTTTTAAGACAACGTCTAAAACTCTGCCTAGTTGGAGATGCTATGTGGTGATTTGGACGGTATATTAACGTGTGCAAAGGGTGCACATTGAATTAGGCCTTTTCGGAAAGGAACGATATTTGTTCCATTTTGGGGCGGTCACCTTACCTCAATGGAGG
Organism: Taenia saginata; assembly: GCA_001693075.2. Taxonomy (NCBI): domain Eukaryota; kingdom Metazoa; phylum Platyhelminthes; class Cestoda; order Cyclophyllidea; family Taeniidae; genus Taenia; species Taenia saginata. The sequence continues at coordinate 71,730 of LWMK02000353.1, forward strand.
GTCGACACCGATGGACTAATTGTTTAGTCTGTGTGTGGGGTCGTAACAACTGCGTGAGTTGATCTAGTCTTACGACGTAAATTGCGTTAGATCAAGTAGAAAAAATGAAATATTCTCGATGGAACTTCACTTTGCTTCCTGTACATCCGGGTTCTTTCCAGCCTCAACAGTGCTAGAACTTGGTGCTCAAACTCAATCTGCGTTGTATTTACACACGACATGCTGTCTCACCTCTTTGAGTGCCAGTTCAGATCCTTTTATGTGCGGCTTTTTGCAGGCGTCGCTTACTGAAAGTGGATTAGCTCTTTCATTTACCCCCTTATGGTATATTAGGGTTTCAATCTTTAACACCGCCTTTTGGGTCCTTATACCCTCATAATTTTGTTTGAAACAACGCCATTCTGACCCAGCTTGCAGTGGACGGAGGGTAACATGATAGGATGCAATGCTAAGAAAATGTTTGTTTTCCCACACAAATGTGGTGTGCACATAGCTCAGTCTATGACCTAAATAAATTAATTGCAAATTACATAACTGTGAGAGTATAAGGTATGCAGATATGAAAATAGAGACGCAAAGCACAGAGCTTATACCAGATGAATGTCTGGCCCACATTTTGAGGTAACTTTCACTGATACTGAGTAAGTCGTTATTTATAAATGAAGAGTTTTGTGCAAAAGATAGGAATGCTGCTTTTCCTTCGGGCGTATGTGCCATACCTTCCACCTTTGAGGAAGACTTAGTGAAACTAACCGCAAAAGCAAGGAAAGTTGTCAATCCTTATCATTAACTTGAGAAGAAAACAGCCAGTGTTCGTGGCCTGCGTTCTCAAAGAAGGTAGTCAAGTGCAACTTTTGGTGCATCTTTTATCCAATACCAACTTCACATGAATCTCTTCTGTCTGCAGCATTTACCATGCGCTTACACGATTTTTGAGTGCTTGTAATGAAGAGGACGAAAGCTTAGGCCTAAAGCTCTACAACTTGAGGGTATGTAGGGACCACGAGTGATGAGGAGAAGTGCTTCTCTCTTACTTTCCCATTGGTTGGGGTGTAGCATGCAGAAACGTTTGTCGTTGAAGATTGTTACCTCACACTGTGGTGGTTGTTCAACTTTGGCTGACTGTGAATAAGATTTTACCCCACGTTCTCTGTTTAGGTCACAATGCATCGAGCAGACAGACCTCATTCGTACTTCCCTGGCCTTGAGCATCTAAAGTGTTCTTTTATCCGTTATGTGCAAGTCCAACGCTGACAGACACTGTCAAAGTTGATGTCACATGGAGAGTGTTCATGTGTGAGTTAAATTTGGAAGGTGACCAATTTATGAAAAGAAAACAAAATTATGCATTTCATTGAGTTTTATTTAAATACACAATGCCGCATTACAAATGGCAAAGACAATGTACCACATACTACAAATACAACTCATTTACTTGCCTTGAAATTCCTTGTGGATGGTTTTGAGGCTGATTAAATTTTACCGTTGCAGAGAGGTGCAGATTCCACTTCCTCCCAATTACTTTAGGACTAATTGGAAGGACGATTTTGTAAGGGCAAATGCACCACAATAATTACACTACACATTACACTGATTATGCTTGCAACACAGTCTAATCTGGAATTAAGAGCTGAGCAAGGACTTCATTTAATGAGCTATTTTAATATAGAGGAGAAAATACATTCGTCTACAGCGCTGCTAGAAAGGAGGCTGATGTATGCACAACCCGATGACCACTTACCCTTCCATATGTTAGATGGATGGGATGACATGATGACTTGTTAGGCACTCGAGACTACTCTCAGATAAAGTCGTTCACATTCTTTCCTGTTTTTTCTTGGCCAGTCCAAAAGACTCCTTAGGGGATGCACCCAGTACTACTTTTCATATCAAATAAAACTAACGTCGGTGGGCAAGTCTACGAGGCGATTCTTCAACGTCCGGAATTAATGGGGCCAAATCCCAAAGGTTAACTCTCCTTACTTAACCGCCACCAAAGATTGACCTTAAAAGTATACCCTGTTGCCCCGTTCAAATGATTGTCAATCCCTCACAATGCATAGCACTAATTATAATCAACGGTATTTTTCACTCATCGTTGTTCTTGCTAAAAAGGGCCTTTTAACCATTTGCTAGCAAAAATGGGATGTGGTTCCACTACGCCATGACCCCTTAACATTACAGTCGGTGCTTTTCGTTGTTGAACCCAATCCGAGTATCATTTAAAGCTATGAAAAAGGAGCCAACTTGGTTTGGAGGGTGAATGTGTTCCAATCATGCTCTTATATTCCTTTTAACTAGCACATTAGTGGAGCATCAAAGGCCAGGAATAATAAGGAATCATTATAGTGATGAATGGGCGCCCTATGCTCCAGGCATATAAGCAAGTTGATACGATTGACAGGGTTTCGCCTGTTACAATGCGTTCGAATATTGCGCCTGAAATCCATGATGCTGCCAAAAATGCGGGTCTCAATTAACTTAAATGCGTTGCTATAAGATAACAATCCTTCACTAACGCGATTACTTTATCTAGGGAATGAAACGGACCCCATGACATGATCAAGTCCTGTGAATCCCTAAGTGCTGGTAACTTTCAATGCAATCACCCGGTAGCTGGTTATAACAAACAAGTTTTATTTTTTAACGATTTTGTATTATGAAAGCATTTTTCTTCCTTGCAGGACAAGCGTTTGGACTTTTGGAAATAAAATCACCATAGATAGCACCACTCCAAAACATCACATCACACCCATTTTGATGATTCGCGATCAACTAACCTGTTTTTAACATAAGCAGGCTCAACCGTTGGCATCGTGATCTGAAAAGAAGATCACGCCACCCAGACGTGACTTCGAACCTTCCGAACATAGGGAATCACCCTCACTAACCTACAAGGACATGCTAAGGCATAAATAATTTTATGGTCCAATCATGTTACATTGGTTAAGAGGGCGAAAGGGCTGGTATTGTGCACGAAGGATAAAGCATATGTAGTGAGGTGGGTCCAATTTAACTGCGATTTTCCCATTCGAATAATCTAAAGATTTCCCCATCTACCGTAACTCTATGCCAATCTCTTGAGACCACTTAATTGCCAAGCACGATTTCTGTTTTGTAGTCGCAACTATTTTAAAGTTAGAACTCTTAATGTTGTCCGAGCTTTTTCAAGTTGCTGGCAAATGTTCAAGGCTGTTTAGGGGCAGACAGCATTGCTTGCCAAATCTATGCCTTGATGTTTAGTCAAACATTTCATTTCCTTTTGTTACTTTTCATCAGATTTTTTGTAATTATTTGTATTAAATCTTCTAGAAAGTGGGTATAGGAACTTTTTGATTCTGAGAAGGATAGTTACCCTTTTTAGTAGAAGGATAGTTACCCTTTTTAGCATTTGAACAGCTGTGAAGAGGGTCAACGCGGTAGTGCTAAAGATTGGTGTCATGGGTCAGTACAACATCGGAGCTGTTCTGAACCTTTCCTTCAGCACTTCCCTTCTTCCGTGTTAGCTGGAGACTAGAGCTAGCACCTACTAGCCCATCCTTGTGGTCACTGTCGAGATCAACCTTGAGTCGGCTCGCATGAACGCTACAGGGATACGAATGGCACTGTATACCCTCAGTCGTCGACTCATAGATACTTGGAATATCACAAATGCGGCTAGCACCAGCATCGCCAATACTGGCGATGGTAGCGGCGGGATAGACGAGACCATGTAGGGGAAGGTTTGCAAGTTATTTGAGCGCTACTTCATCGTCATCGGTTTAAAATCGGAATTGATGGAGAGGGCAGAGTTGGTAGCGGATTAAATAAAGGGAAGAGGTTGATTAGGAGCGATTGAACTAGTCTGTTTAGTGAATGACCTAACATCCAATCAAATAGAGGGACACATAACGAAGAGCTTACTGGGAAAGGCATCAGGTTACTACAAATTCCCATAAATTGGGCACTCCTCAATGTATCCCGCAGATTTAAGAGCGAAGCGTTGGCTTCTGGAAGTACTCCTCATTTCCTCCTTGGTAATATTTTGACATGATTAATCCACCTATGGCCAATGCAATCATTTCTTCTTTCACGTGTTCTCGTATTTCTTTCTTAACTCTCGGTCGCAAGGCTGAGGCCAGTCGTGCCACGGAAGTTTGGGACCACTATTGGTATAATGTTGGCGAACTATTTCGCATTTCGTTTGCTCATTTTGTTGATTAGGACACATAAATATAGATCCCAAAACGAATAACAGAACTCAAATGGCATAAAAAAGGCGCAGACGCATCTGTTCTGTAGCGTGGCGACCTGCTTCAATTTATCGTCTTCAGGTACCTAGTGAGAACTACCTGACGTTCCAGCATGCAGAGCCTCGGAAATGCTGCATATGATACCTCATTCCCTTCTCCTCCTAACCTTTATTCGACTTTAGCAATGCGTCAACCTGATTCTAAAATTCAACTTGCTTTCACCAAGTTTCTACCCTTCTGCCTGAGTGGAGCGCTTTTTTATAGCCTTTTAAAATTTGAGGTGACCTTCCTCTTTTGATATTCAAATTCTTCTTGTCAATACTGTAGGCAAACTTATCTCGGCCAGCTCTATGTATGTTGCCCAATTAAATTACTGCACATTTTGCAAATAAAGGAAAAGCTAAAGGATTTGATAAATAGATATTTGGGCATATAGACAGTCAGGTAGACATGTCAGTAAATAAAGGGACAAACAACAAGACATGTAGTACTCATGATACATGACTTGCCAGGCCGCACACTTCCACTGATGAGGAAAGCACTTGGACATGCGTGAGGTCCGACAGATAGTCAAGTAAAAAGAAAAATGTTCAAACAATTCCTCCTTATAAGGAAGGTGATCTAGGGTATTATTCAATGTATTACTGATGAGTATGGTCTGTCTAAATCGAAGAATATAGTCTTTGTCAACATGCCTTGCTCAAGTCAAGTCAAAATTCGCAGTCAATTTGAGCATTAACAGTATGGGAACATCAATACAGTGAAAGGAAGGGGATTTAATGTTGAGGTTTTCTTACACGGTGGGATCGCTAGTGGTATAACAGGGTCAATAGTCGTCGGATGTGTGGGCGACAGTTCCTCAGAGTAAATAAAATCACATACTTGACAGTTTAATTGTGATGTCCTTCGTTGGGGTTCATGGTAAGTCAACCGTTGATATCGACTCAGTGCTGTCAAGCTTTTAATTAGTGAAAACATAATTGGACCATGCTTTCTTCTGTTGCTCCAGTAATTTAGACAAATTGGCAAAGTGTACGCTTTGGGCAGTTCGAACAAACAAAGCATTACACTGCGTTTTTTAAAATATGATGACAAACGCCAATCTGCCAATGCTTTGATTTGCTGATCCAATGCAACCGGATAACTTTGTGCTATTATGATAAATATTTACTAACAGTGGAAAGCTTACTACCGTGTTGCATTCACCAAAGTACCCATCATCATAAGCTAGCATTGAAGCCATTTCCAGCGAGACACAAAGTAAATAGGGGTTGAGCTCACGTAAAAGCTCTTTTACGATAAGCAATGCAATTAGTCGTCGAACTCTGTTATTAGCCCGCTTTTATAATCCTATTTGACCATGATTGCACACCAAAAGAATGCCATTAAGAGCATCGCAAAGAGCACTGCATTCCCGTGTGCTAACATTCCCATTGGTAAGTTTCAACCTGGACGCCAACGAGTGCAAAGCCTCGCATTGTTTTGTAGAGTGTAACAATGGGCAAATTTCTTTTTATAAAATTTCGACTTGCGGATAGACCTCATCCTTGACTGCTGTTTGCTCCATAACACTTGAAAATTACGTCTACGGTAAATAGGTAAGCGTCGCCCTGTACGAGGAGGTAAATTGGTCAATAAAATGCCCGAAAACTGCCAGCAAGATTGACGGGGATCCTAGTGCAAGAAAGAGTACCAAGGCAAGGAGTGATTTGAAACAACCTAGCGTTGCCGGGTTTCGACGGAGTGAAATTTTTTCAGAAAAAGGAAAATCTTAGGGGCAAAAGTTCTTCGGGAAAAGAAATGTTCAGGGGCGAGATCCTATCAAATTCTACAGAAGGCACGCCAAAAGCAACATTGCCTCGATAACTCGTTCGCGAGAGCATCTTCGCGCTTCAAACACACAAGTGGGCTCGATGCATTCGATTACAGTTGGGAACAGCAATAATAGGAAGACGAAGATTGCATAACGATGGGAGTGCTGATATCCAGGTTACAAAACTTCCGTCGAGTTTTCTTGCTTTCGATTTCAG
>LWMK02000354.1:0-72595 GCA_001693075.2 Taenia saginata
TTACACACTGGATGCACCTTACGAGCGTGTCGCCTGCAATGAATGGGCCTGCTCTTTCCGATGCAATGCTGAACCACCGTATACAACGTGTTTTAGTTGGCATGAAGCAGTCCAGCACATCAGTGAACAGGTTAGAGCTACCAAGCTTTCGTATTGATGATGAGTGAAAAAGGTTTGAGAAGGATAACTGATGAGCAGATACCTGCAATGAATGAGGGAAGAGCCAGTGAATTGCTTATTCATAGTCTTGGGAGTTTTCCATTATGTTGCCAAGAAAATGTGGAGGTCGTCCTTTCTGGGCGCCCCTATTTCACCTCAACTCCCTATCACGAGTTAAGTAATTTGCTCGGACACGCAAACTTCAACAGACTTCAGCGCATCAAAGCTAGACGCTTATGCTGCTGGTTGGGCTCTACAGAATGCTAATGATGTTGTGTGCACAAGTAATTATGTGGAAGGAAGGTTCATTTGTTAGAAGGTCCAATGCAAGCTCTGGTCAGCATAAAGGCCATCGGAGGCAGAAATCGCCTAGCGATAGTAATGAGACAGTCATACACTTTCCCCTTGATATCCACTTTACCATGTGCAACAAGGCCACGACTGATGTAGCAGAGGCCGGTCTTGGTGCTCTGCATTGAGACCTCAAATTTGCCGTAAGCGGCGCAGCATAGCTCGTTGTTTGGACCATCACTTTCACCGTCACTCCCCTTACTGTCCTGCATGCCTGTCCAGGAAAGCCAATATTTTGCCTTCTCCCTTTCACAGAGTCCATGTGCTAGGCGCTAAATCGTGACAAAATAAAAGGGACTATGAGGGATTATAAGTCAGGATAACAAATAGAAGTGGAATTCGTCAGCATAACGATAACTCGCACATTGGAATCCTAAATGGACCTGTGTTGCTATGTAGAGGGTGGGACAGGACCAGCAGTCGGGTTTGACAGTGACGCAGTTGATGGGCAGCGACGGTGAAGTGGAGGGTAGGATATTGGCACTGACAGGGTCGGACACCGCACTGAGGGCGATAGGTGTGGTCTTGGGGTCACCGCCACCAGGTGAACAAAGGTCGGCCAGCGCATGCTTATCTGTCAGCTTTAAGCGGTTTTAATCAACTAGAAATTGGGGTAAAAGCCTCCCAAAACGAAGGCCTTTTGCTTTAATAGCTAAACAGTAACCCGTTTCGCCACTTCGCTTTGGCTTCTTAAGCCTAGACAGGTAATGCGTGTAAATACATTGAAAGCGATTTCACGGTAAGCAAACTCACTTCTTTTACCCTCTGCGTCTGACTTTGCAGAAATAGCTGTGAATTTTCTTGTGGACCGGGTTATGTGCCCTCAGAAGAGTGCTGATGGCTAGGCAATCATTCTCAACCATTGGTAGAAGGAGGGCTACCACTAATTCAGGGGGTCAGGTTGTAATACATACGAAAGTAGACTCACAAGGCAAAATGCTGTTGTGCCGATTCCTTAAAGGGTTTCCAGAATAGGCACCAGCCACCATTACCAAATTCTAGTCGTCCTGTTCCGCAGCGACTTTCCATTTCAGTCTCTAGGCGAAAGCGTCAGCCTTAGTTCCCTTCTCCCATTCCGCTTTGCCAAGTTGCATCAGCCCGGATTTTAAGCAGTTGTGGGAGGCATGAACGGTATTAATTGGAAAATTCATATAAAGCTAAACACTTGTGAGTCACCTCAGCAGTCAGGGAGAAGAGGATGTTAAGATTACCCTGGAATCTTGTAAATTTGTGCATTCTTTTGTGTAGTCGGTTAGAGCACGTAGCTTGCAGGCACTTTCGTCATATAAACGGGAATCATCAATGTATTCAAACCATTGCAAAAAGCGAAATTCAACACAAACTAAACCACAGGAACCTAGTTTAGGCCATGCGGGAAATAAGTGAAGGAGTGCTATGGATTACTTACTTGCCAAATTCCTTTGGCAGTATGCTACTGGACTCTGCTTCCAGTGCATCTTCTTCCTTATTGCACAGGTAGAGGCCATCAGTTAGTCACTCGGTCAGAATGTCGGTTCTCGGTTGGTTGGTCGGGCAATCNTCACTCGGTCAGAATGTCGGTTCATGGTTGGTTGGTCGGACAATCGGCCGGTCTATCGGCAAGCTAGCCAATCAATTGGTCGGCCAGACAAATCAACCACGCGGTCATGTTTTATGCACTGTGCTCTTTTCCACCAACGTTCTTTTGTCTCAAACACCTACATTGTTGAAATGTCTTGTAAAACTGACCTGCTTTAACCGAGCCGGCTTTGCCAATTACGTTGAACCCAGTTGCAAGTCTACTGCACAAGCTTCTTCAAGGATTATTTGTGTGTGCCGCAAGTGAAGACGGAGGCATCACGAGGCAGTCACCGGGCTGTTTTATTTGACGACTATTGTCAAGTAGACAGGAGGCAATGGTCTTGCAGTAAAGCTGTCTTCCTTAGAGACAAAAGCTTGCAGCAATAAACGATCGATTCTGCAAACTCATATACACAGAACTTGTGTTGCGATCTTCGCACTTTGCATCCTCGTAACTACAATCACGATCGTGATAGTGATCAACACAATGACAGCATTCCTGTTATCAATCCAACTTCGAACCAGCCAGTGTAGGGAACGACTGAAGGACAAAAAACACAAGAGTATTCTATTGATGTGAATGGTGATGGACGTAGTAAAAGTAACTTTCGGTACTTCACTTGTTCCTCTTCATCTCACCGACCTAACCAAGCCTCAATGTGTTTCCGTTTCGATTCTGAATGCGTCGGGTTAGTCACTTGCCAGCTAGCTCGGCGAGCCCTTTTGGGAAGTTTGTTATTTTCAGACTAGTAACTTAAACACGACAGAACCGACTGAAGCCGCCTAATGGTCTTTGGGAATATTATTTTCATGGGTGAATTCTCTACTGATGTTTTGGTTAAGTGGTTGCAGTTTTCGCCATTTCTATCAACACCTTGCTTCCATCCACGAGAAATGGGAAAGGAGGCAATCTGAGGTTTCGCATCACACACGCATTTATTCAGTGGCATTACATTACTCCTCCTTTCTAAATGCAGCAAAAGAGAGTCATGTGATCACAATGCGACTGGAAAAAAGGACGCATTTCATGCGGTTATCATCGATCACAAACTTATATGCACTTAGGGCTGCTCGCAATTGCACTTTTTTTCTGCAAAATAGAAAGATGAATCAACGGATGTGGTTATTTTGATGCCCGACTTCGCTCATTATTGCCTTTGGGTAGAATTCTCCTAGGTAGGGCTTTCCTGCCACTCGGACCTGTCTATTCTCGCCTTGATGATCATCAAACTGTCGCTCAGAATTGCAGATCAAACTCAACCTGAAGCCTTACAGGGTGTGAAATTTTATTCCTCTAGCCACTATTGCTTCCACAAAGGGACCTCGCCAGGATGCTCACTCCGCCTCTACCAAGAGTTCTGTTTCCAAATCAAACAACGCAATTGTCTCCATCAGCCTTGGTTTAAGTTTCTTTCCACAGTAGATAATGTCTGCCTATTGCAGTCAGGGAATGATGATGGGATAGCAGCTCTGATTCTATTGGCAGCTTTCTCTGTTCATTCAAAGTCATGGATACTTGCATACACATTAAGTAGTAGAAGCAAGTCCTTCCACCCACCTTTCACGTGCATTGCACCGCACCTACGGCATAAAAAGCAATCACTAGTTGTCTGGTGATATTATAGCTCCCACTTTTGGGATGTGTGTGGTAGACGAATAGTGAAGGTTTGACTTGCGTTGGAGTGTAGGAGTCGGTTCTCAGTCAGTTTGAACTAGGTAAGGGGGTTCAAATTGGTGAGCAGGGCTTCTCGCCACTCGGCAACATTTGGTGTTCATGTTTTTATTTCCGATTGGCAAGTAAACAAGGGTGATCCTTACTAGAAGGTGTTGTTGGAAGTGGAGTAGTCTGGTCATACTTTGGTTAGGGAGCTTCTTTGCCTTTTTTAATGTTTTCAGCGGTTCTGGTATGCTTGTTGGTGTTGCTAGGTAGGCGGGAATTTGTGTTGTTTTACCGCATCCGTTAACCGTCGCTCTGGTCGCCTTGGTGTCTTCGTCTGCTCATGCTGCCGATCACGGCAGCCCATTTGTGTTTGGAGCAACCCACGCTTCTACCAGTAGGTGTTATAATTTTTCGTTGGGAAGGATGTAAATGACTGATTTGCGTTCGCCCATCACCAACTAACTAACTAACTCACTGTCACTGGCCTTGCCTTGCTGTCGTCCTAGGCAGTTGGATGGAGTAGGGGCAGGGGACGAGATATGTGTCTGCGTGTTTGTAGGCGTTAGTGGTGTCTTTTTTGGCAATAGTTCTAGCAGTGGTGGGTGGGATTGATGAATTGATTGACTGATGGATCGAGTAACTAGTTTGTGTGGTTCTTGAACGCGAGTTCTTCGCGTTGTGCCCCGCCGACTGTGGCTGAGGGTTGTTGGATGGTGTGTCTTCGTCTGCTTGTGCTGATCATTGAGGTAGGGAGGGAGGGGATTTGGGCGCTTTTTCTCACCTCTTTTTAGTTATTCGCCCTTGTGGCGAGAGAGAAAAAATGAAAGCCGTAACTTGAAGAAGAACTGATGAAAGGAAAAACTATGACATTTTGTTGCTATTATTGCTGTCATCATTATTACTGCTATTGTTATTCTCCTACCTGCCTGTGCCTGACATCCAGTCGACAGTCTTCTTACACATTCATCCATTCATCCATCCACCAACCCGCTTGACTACGACCGTGCGTAGACGTCAAAACCACCTGCCTTTACTGCTATCTTGAGTGAAAAAGAAAAGACACCCACTTTTTGCCCATTATTGGCCCCTAACCGCCAGTAGAACTAGCCAAGTTAACTAGCAGAATAGAAACAGCCGCTTACGCAGTAGGACACACCAAACACAAATTCTCACACGGCCTTAGGGTCATCATTGACACGAATTGGTCAAAACGGGAGGATAATAAAGAAAAATCATGGAAAAACCCCAAGATAAAGGTAAGGCTACACTAAAACGTGGACCAAAGTACCTTTCAACAGTCCCAATAAATCAACTTTGCCAAAACCATCAGATTAGAAAATAAGCGCGATATACAAATTAACTGTGCACTAACCCCTTGTAAAATCATTTCGTTTGCACACAGTTTTTATTGTTAATTCTGAAAATATTAGTCTTATGCGTTTTTATTTCTCTCATATTTATTGCTAATTTTCTCACTTATGCCTGCTAAGTAATTTGTATCATTTGCAAATTTACTCATTAAACTTGATACTGATTACAAAAAGTGTAGCGTTTGCAGTAACTTTGACTGTGTCAAAATAAACAAAAATCAAAAGTTCGTTTGTTTTGTCGCGCAACGCTGGTTGGCGGACTGGTAATCGGTGTGCATTTTGGGACTATTAATATCGATTGCTGGCGCATTATGTGCTGTAACAACTCGGAAAACCGGCAAGTATTTGGCAATTTTTTTGTTTGATTTAGTTTTGTAGCTGCTATTAGGTCATTTAGGAGCAGACAGCTTCCCTTTATACGCTCACATTCTCGATTAGACGCAGAGGCTCCATAATGCGGCATGAGGCGCTCGCTTTCCCAATATACTGCCTATATACGTAATTATTTGGTGCTTTCTTGTTGGTATTTGCTAATTGGTTGCTACTAAATCTTTTGGGTATCGGTGAGCTCCCTTTATACGCCAAGTCGCTACGGTACAGGCAAATGCTTCAGAATGTGACTGTTGAGACGTCTTGTTTTGCAGACGTTGGGTCTAATCGCGTTCATTTGTTGGTGTACGATACTTTGGGCAATGAGGTATGGTTATTCTGACAATTTTTTAATTATTTAGCCTTTTGGTAACGACGGACTTTGATTAATGAGTATTTATTTTGTGGAGGAGAGTTTTAACTGGACCAAGTGCTTAGCGCCTGCGTATTATTTTCGCTAATAGTTATTCGTTCTGTGCCTTATTATGTATTTTCTTTGTCTACATAATCGCTAGATGGGGCATTGAAGGAGGTGGAGGAGGAGGCAGAGATTCAGCTCCTGCTGAATGTTTGTATTTTGTGAGCGAGAATGAAGGCATTAAGAGGAGGCGGCGCTGGGTGCGAGTCTTGCCTTCGGTATGGCTTGGCATATTTGCCAGGTAAGATTGGATCGCAATTAGTGAGTTGTTGGTATCTTCTCTGTGCATCGATAGGTAGATAGATTCGGTGTGGGTTTCTTTATGGTTGGAAACATGTTTTCAGCATTGGTGCGCAGGTCTTTGCGCATTTTTTGGTGGCGTAAGGTGCGCCATTTGCGGTTGATAGTTACTATTGTTGTCATTAGGTCCCCTAAATGTCGACTGGCTTCTTTTCTGCGCCCACATGCTCGTGCAGGGGCGAAGGCCACCTACTCTACTTCCTACTTGCATGTCTGAGGGTTTCTCTTACACCACTGACTGCATTGTGGTGATCGACGCTGGAGGTTGACGACCAAGGGGATCGCCGAGGGGTTTTCTTGAGCCCGTTTGTTTCACCCCTTGTTGTTGTTCTTTTGGGTACGAAAAGGCTTGGAGCTGCGCCACTGTACTTGGGCTGAACAACTCGACCTCCTGACTGTGACAGTAGCTTCCCTTGCCAGCAGCTCTTCTCTATGTCACCAGTACAATTTCTGCCCCAGTGTGTGTATGTGTGTGAAATAGACGTGTCTTCTGCCGCATCACTGCTGCTATGTCTCCTTCCTGTCGTCTTCCTCGGTGGGGTGGGGTGGGGTGGGTGTGTGGGGCACTGCAGTACGCGCGTGTGGACTAATGAAGGAGACGATGTTCCATTGTGGCACATTGTGTGTCTTCATGGAGGGCGGGTGTGGGGGGAGGGGGAAGGCATTTGGGAAGGAGGTGGAAGTGATTCTTTCATTGCTCTGTTGGACCCTCACGCACGATGTGCATTATCATCATGGGGAGCATCAGTGGGAAATGCGTACTCAAACAGAAACGATATTGAGTGCGTTAGGAGCATTTGATAAGCAGGAGAGTTCAAGTAGGGGGGGAGGATGAAAGCGAAATTCCACAAATCATGCACTGAATATCAATTGTCAGCACCTTGAATACGAGGATTAAGAAGTGAGAACGGGGACCTTCAAACCTTCAAACCTTACCTGTGTGCAAAATGCGTTACAGGTACAATTTATCCACTTTCTCCTCAACGTAAAATGTTGTTGTTGTTATAAAACGTGCACTGCTGTATTCGATTAAATTACATGACCAGTTTCACATTGCAATTTCTTCCCATTCTTTGGCTCTTTGGAAATATGCTTTGACGCTGATAAATACCGTTGGAAATTTACTTTTGTCAGGATTTAATGACACTTCCTCATGTTGCAAGGCGTAATTTAAGGTAATGTGTGTGGATTCTAAAATTATGCGAGCCCTCTTATTTTGCTGACAAAGATTGATTCTTAGTTCCTTTCATGTATGCCTCGATAGTGCCCAATTCCTGCCATCTATAGATAGCGGTCTGGCAATGCGCCACTGTTTTACTTCTGAAAAGAAAAAAACGCTACTTATTACAATCAGCAACTTGATTTAAACCGAAGGGGATGTTACAATTTGACATACCCTTGGCATGGGTTACCACAATATTGTACTGCTGCTCCTACTAACGGGGAAAGGGAAGGGATTTAAAGTGCCACCAGACTGATGGTCATTCTAGCACCAGCGCTGTAGTCGCACCCCTTTTCCATGGAACGGAATAATCAGCAGGCTGTGATTAAATCACGCAATCACTTTATTGATAGTCGGTTAGACGATGGTAAGGGTCACATAAGGGATGTACATATTATTTAATCAGTTAGTCAAACGGAATTCAATTAATCAGTCGATCGATTAGCCACAGAGTCAAATAATTATTCGGTGGGATAGTTGAGAAATTAGGGGAATCGATTAGTGGGGTTGAGGTTCAGGACAGCGATGCCAGCAGTAGCACGAGAATAATAGGTAGCACAGACGCTTCCTCAGCCGCTTGAACCACTAGAATGGGAGAAAAGTAGTAGGAGATGGAGGTATGTTCCTTCGGGTAGAAAAGACGTTAGCATAGTAAACGAGAGGAGGGAATGACGAGTGCGAACTTACTGGAGGACGCGGGCAAGTCGGAGGAAGTGGGTGATGGGCTAGGAGCAGAAAAACGCAGCAAATGAGCTTTTGACTAAAGCATTAGGACAAACACTGGATGGATGGCTAGCTGACTAGGTTCTGCGTGCAATGGCACAAATGGTAGAGTCACTCAAACCACTCCACCTGCTCATCCATATCCGACCATTGACTCGCCGTAGTCAAATAGTCGGACAGGTCACATTCTTATNATTGGATGCCACCTGGGAGGGTGGCAAGTGCTACCACTCCACCTGCTCATCCATATCCGACCATTGACTCGCCGTAGTCAAATAGTCGGACAGGTCACATTCTGATTCATCATCCTCCACCAACTCAACCACGTCGTCATCGCCCTGAGCTTGTGCTTGATGCTCCCCGGTGGGTGTTTCCTCCGTCCTATTGTTGCGAGCAAGGCCTGTGTGAGAGTAAAAATGCAAATGATTGGATTTGAGCAGGGAAGCTGAATAAGGGCTGAAGTCTGCTATTATTGCAAGTGATAATGCACACGGGTCAGTGTGAGAGCCACTTACACGTGAGTGCGCCGACTTCTGGATAATCCTCAAGTGGAGGCCAATGATGCCGATCAGAGGAGCATGGTGGAGCCGAGAGACTTCGACCAACTTTACCGCAGCTTGACATTTCTTAAAGTACGAATAAATTATGATGCGCGACGTATTGATTGCTTTGTTGATGTTTTAATTCAAACTATCGATTGATGGATCTGTGGATGGAGGATGACCTTGAGGAAGAATGGATGGTAACAATGACAAAGTTGGACGTAGTTTTACTTGTGGACGCAAAGTGAAAAGTAATTTCAGGCGCAAGTTAGCTTGTGTGGACAGGCAAAAGATGAAAGGAGATGGGCGTAATTGTGTCACATTAGCGGCATAGGCTTCGCTTTCCATCTAGGCTTCTCGTCGTGTCATTCGAGGTCACGCCAGTGACATAGAATTTACTTTTGCGATTAAAGAGAAAATAAGGAAGGGATGAGAAGGAAGAGGAACATAGTGGAAGGAACGGAAACAGTCTAGTACAGCTGTTATTGTAAACAAAAGGGCGCAAGTGTTTTTACTGGGCTTAGTAAAATGGAGAATATTTATTTAGAGGTAAGAATGACAGTTCACTGAGGGTAATAACGCGAGTTGTGACGCCGATTAATGCATCATATTTGTCGACGTCCAGGTCTCTTCACCTATTAACAGTAGCACTTAAACTTTAAAGTAAGCCATCTAACAACTACTTTCAATAGCATTTATTAGAATGCCATGCCTATATTCACTTAGAAAAAGACTGAAATAAGTGGCACAGCCAAGTGCGAAAGTAGGCAAGTTCAGTTGGTTGCATGATTAGAGAATAAAGAACACAAACACTAGACCCAGTATTATTGATTTGTACCAGTAGTAACACAAAAGCTCACTCGAGATCTGTGCAAACAAGTGGGCCACACAAGAAATAGGTAAGTAATAAAGCGGCCTCAAAGAAGGCACGGTTATTCCTAAACCACCCTAACGCGAGTTCCATCCAATCGGCAGTATCTGTCGCAGGCCTAATCAAAATAGATTAATTAAAAATGCGATGCAAAATGCAAAGCAAACGGATGGAAGTATGATTATGTACACTTCCGAATTGGCGAGCCCCTCCCTTCGTATATCCGCACTCTCAACTCGCACCGACGATTGGCGCTTTCCGTCTACGACGTCATTAGTGTAAAAATCACCGCACCACATTGTACCGCACCGCATTTAGCCAACTATCACCAATTTCACCGAAGAGAGCATAAGTGTCGTGTGCTGCCCCAACTCTGCATTTGCCACCGCTCACAGTGGCAAAAGTAGGGCTTTTAGCTCATTTGTCGCCTCCGCCAAGGAGTTTCGAAACGGAAAGCTACCCCGTGCCTGTGGAAGCGGAACGAAATTGCGATAACCGGACCAATTAAAATCAGCAGATTGACACTTGGTTTAAGCTTGGTGAAGGTTGTACACTGACGTCCTGTTTGTCGAAGAATTATTACCACCTCGATGTGAGCTTGTTCAAATTACACTTGCTGATTTTGGAGAAGAGTTAATTCGGTCCATCGATAGAGAAGAGCGTACTCAAGTACTCTTCCGGAAGATGCTACAATTAAATCCACAGCAAATCCCAAAGGAGCGACATACTTTGCCCAAATGTAAATTGTTAAGATTTAAATAAGCTTTTGGACGGTGATCTTTTTTGTATGGTAGTTCTGGATGCCGACAACTATAAAACAGCCCTTTTGATACGTTCATTGACTCACCAGAAATGGCGGATCGCAGCAGCTAGCGGTATTGTGTGGTGTCTTACCAATTCGACAACGTACAAATCCTGTTCTCTAAATGGATATAACTTTCATTAGTGTAGAAGATCTTCTTTGGATAAAAATTCGCTGCAAACGACTTTAGTAAATTGTTTTTCGTCACATATTTGCAATGGCTTTTTATCAGAAAACAACAGGCGAGTATTGACATGTTTACGGCGCAAATTACACCTCTAATTTTACTGTGTTAATGACGGATTCTAGATAGCGGGTGAATAAAAAATCACAGGGGCGAGTAAAAGGGGGTCGTCTATTGATAAATGGATGTGGCACGTAAGAAAGAAAGAGAAGGCAGAAGGGCGGCAGAGAGGGAGTAATTAAGCAGTAGCTGTAGGTTGGGTGGGCGTGGATGTGCAGGCAAGTCGAATGCATAGGCAAAAGTGAACACCCTCCGGGGCTACAAATGAGGTCCAACCCCTATCGGGGCATTTCTATGCAAAATAACTCCCTCTACGTTTGCATTATTATGACGCCTGACCTTGGATTGAGCACTAACCCCACCAAAAGTGCACTATTACGGCGTCTGACCTTAGAATGTTGCCTGACTTCATCCAGAAGTACATTATTGTGTCATCTGACACTGGAATGAAGTTGTTTGCAAACCTGCGGTGCATCAATGTGTAATCTGACCTACAAATGAGTTGCGACCCCTATCTCATAGTGCACTGACACGTAATCTGACGTTGGAAAGAGGTGCAGCCCCACACCATAGGCACAAATACCCAAAATCTGACATTGTCTCCTGGCCTCCTACGCCACCTACATCGCTATGCAGGGCCGCAAAGTGGCGTAATTTGTCCTTGGAGTCGATACTGCTCTCTATCTAGCCTTGATTTTGACATCAATTTGACATGAACTTTATCTGGGTTGGTATACAGGGCCGCGAGGTGACGTTATTTCGCCTTGGAATCGAAGTTAGCCTCCTTGCAGTCTCGATTCTGCGATCGATGCAGGCTGTCCGGGCACATTCGTCTGCTTGTGCTGGTAACTGAAGTACACTAANCTTGCAGTCTCGATTCTGCGATCGATGCAGGCTGTCCGGGCACATTCGTCTGCTTGTGCTGGTAACTGAAGTACACTAATTGCCTCTCATAGCGGATGGATGGATGGTGGCACTTGCTGTTTTGGTTTGCTGACTTCATCGACCACTTGGCCTCCTCTTCTTGCTCTTGACCTGGTCAGTCAGTCCAGGGAGGTGAGAGGCCTAGTGGTCTACGAGGTTGCAATAAAGTACCGCAAAATCGGGGTCCCTTCAACTTCGTTTGCCTTCATCGCTGTCATTTTCGAATTGAAAAGTGATGGGCGCTCTTGATATAATTTGTTTAAGCTAACCTTAATTTATCTAGCTAATGATTTGTTGAGAGGCTACTCCTAACAACCCAGCAGTAGTGTTCGTGTCAAAACTGATTGCAAGAGGCAACACTATGTCTGTTTGCCTTACCAGACATGATCGTTATCAAGCATTATTGCCACTTTAGACAAAGTTTGAACCTACAACCACACACACATGTGCATTGAGCGTCAAAGCAAATGCAAGTTAACTGACTAAAGCCCAGCCATATTGGCGAAAGCCTTGTAATTTGACTTAGTGATTGCCGCTTGTAGGGCATCTTCAAAACAATAGCCCATTTAAACAGTGCACATCAAAGTGCTGAAATGACACCAAGAGGAGACTTTCTACCCTATCACTTCATATAGTCCCGTCTGTCCATACCTTTGTTTACTTTGTGCTAACTGCTTTAAATTTGTTAAGACTAGTAAGATTCCTTTGTGTTGGCTTCCTTATTTACAAATAAGTATCAGGTTAAAGCAGACTGCCGAATCTATTTCTTATTTTTTCTATCCTGGCACAATGAAATGAGTGGGAAAGTGAATGTGTTTTGCCCAAAATTCACTCATTTGGCCCTACTGCTTTTAAGATTCATCAAAAGCACTTTCTTTGTAGTCGGTGTAGAGAAACAAATAAACACTTTGCTGTTATGAATTTAAATATGTCCAAAACTTCAAATGCGCTATGATTTCTAACCTTTTGCGACAGGTACATTACTGAGAAACCTGTAGCTACTGCGTAAGATTTGCAATTTTACAGTTACCACAAAATGTGTTGCTCTAGAACATAACGCAATGTCACGAATTAACAACGCCGTTGAAGTGGATTCACTGCATTGCAGTATAGTTTGCGTGTGCAAAGGGATCATTTTTGCTGAATTTTGTGCAATAATTTTAGGATTAACTTTTGATTTTATTTTATTTTATCACTCTAGGAGTTGATACAGTTGCGTGCTCAAATTCATAACTTAGGCCAAGTTATCATCAGGGCGTGGTCGAGACAGCCGCCTTAGTCTGTGCGTATGGATGCAGAATAATTGGGTTCTACTTCATCTATACAAAGCACATGAGCCTGGTTTACTCAAAACTCACCCTTGGCACCAGCGACGGTCGACACAAAGCCTTTACAATTTTTCCATCAATTTTGTTTGCTTAATTTATGAAGAGGCATGTCTGCACCATAATGAGAGTGAGTTTTCAGTCCTACTTGCACAAAAAATGCTTCTAAAAAGGAGAATGCGTAGATCTAAATTAGGCTGGTCAGCGAGGGACAAATAGCTTGACATTTTACCCAGAGTATCTGATTACATTTTTGGAGAAGGGGCCCTGCCGTCCATTGCCTCCACCTGCATCCACTGATCCTGTAACGGACATCGCCGATCTTTTCTAGTAAATAGCTCATAGTGAAATTAAATGAAGAAGTAAATCGCCAAGCCTATACAGCAGACTTTGGACGATCGAAGGGTGCTTTAAGTCGTTGGCAGTGGTTTCATAACCACCACTTCTGCTAAAGATTTGAGGTGTAACGTATCAATGAATCTGCAAAACAGATCGGACATCCATAGGTTTGGACTCATTTCGCTTACTTTGAAACTCACAACGTTGCAATATGGATCACGATTGCCATGCTGCCAATATCCAGGTTAACAAAACCAAATGCTGAAGTTGCTTGAAGCACTTCGAAGTGGATTTCAAAGTGTTAAGTGACGTGTCCGAAAGCAAACTTGTGAGGCAAACTAAATCAATCGAGTATCTGCTTGGGACTGGTTAACCACGATTGCAAAATTTGCATACACAGATTGCAAAAGGTGACAGACTGATCCCATTCGAAACACTGTATTTTCATGGGCAGTTGCACACTCGTTTCGGAGTGTCATTCAATAGTGCTTAAATTGTCATGTCACATCGCAGTTCGCGGCGCTTAGCCATGTAAGAATGCGGTACGACGCCGAGGAGAATCATACTCAATGAGCCATGTTTTAATTAAGCAACCAGTCCTTTGTGTGATCGCATGTGCACTCAAGCAAACATCGGTAGTCCAACAAACTGCATCTAACAACGTAGACACATGTCGTTTGCATCGCCGCCTATAGAAATAAAGCATTTGGAAAAAAATTCGGAGCGTTAACATAATGGCTGTACCCTTGTCGAAGCATGTTGCAAACGGGTCATAACACGACAATCTTTAGCATATGAGAGCATATTCTACGAGCGCGAAGTAAAAGAAAGTTTGGCTATAAGTGGCAAGTGAGCCGCAATTGCAGTCATAGTAGGCCTTCAGCGATAACGAGTCCCCAAGCAGAGGAATGATACCCTCACATGAATGCGGATCTCGATGCACCCTTAACAAAATGGATAAATCAGAAGCAACACGAAAGATACCTCATAAGTTCACTACGCGAATCCGCATCAAACTTCATCTTCTTGCATCTTGGTGCTTGCAAGCGTGGTATTTGGTTATAAGTTAGCCCACACGAATTAACACCCAGACGTCGTCTTGTAGGTCAAGGGTACAATGCTGATAGGCTATTGAGTTTGCATGTAACACTTATAATTGCGTCAGGGTTTGCTAACGCGGATAACCATGGATTAAAGGTGGCTTTTCCATTCCATCTCATCCTGTTGATTGCCTGCGTTCTGGCTAAGGGACCCAGAGGGGACCGTAGTAGGGTATCTTCTACCGTTTATCCCTGACCACCATACAGGAAGAATTGGCTGGCAAGTATTAGTACTCATTGTATTTGCAAATATTTTTCATTGCTTTATTGTTTAACTTAAAACCCATAACATAAATGTTTTCACATGACCGCATCTACCATATTCAAATACCTCATGCTCCTTCGTTTTGATCTACTGTTTTTACCCACTTCTTACCTACTGGCATTCCCTAAATAATTGATTCCACATTGCACGTGCAAACCTGATTGAACTCACAATGAATAGTGCTGCCACATCATCAGCAACGTCGCATTCAAATCGAATTTGGAACACCGAGAAAAATCCTTGATTCCATTTCCTATCTATTGTTTTCCACTTTTTGCAATTGATGCCAACTTTTACTGGATATATTTTATGGGACGTGGCTACAGACACTGTTTATCTTGTAACTGCTAGTGTCATCACGGGAAATAAGTGACAATGCCAAAAATGAGGTGGACGATTGAGTTAACTAAAGATGGACATTGGGTCCATGGGGGCTTAATCATGAGGTATTCACCCCATTAGGGTTCAGCTCATTGATATTTTCCCACCCCCGCAAAATGCTGCTGTTGACTTCATTAATGAACAGAGACAGCACTGTAAATACTAGCCTCCTCAAAGGTGGTGGTGTTAACAATTTCTACGAAACTCGATAGTGGGTCTTGCGGCCGGGACATGTGTGACATGTGCATTTGCACTTTGTGCGGTGCAGAGTTTGGTAAATTTTACTTGCACTAGGGTGCAGAGTTTGGTAAATTTTACTTGCACTAGGACTCATATCCAATTTATTTGCAGATGTCTTCAACGTGTTGATGCAGAGAAGGGATACTTTGACCTCAGCATTGAATTTGTCTCACCTCTCTTCCCCAAACACGCCCCATAAACTAGCATCAATGCTTTTACCACAGTTTCCGGTTCTCTTAAGACATGCGTTTATAGTCGTGCCAATTTTGGAACAAACGCAGCAATCCGAATCATGCTTTTCTACATTTAGCCCTTTAATTTAGGGCGAATAAACGGGCAAACATGAAGGCGGTCAACTCTAAGTAAGAGTCGCTTAGCTAAGTCATGTGAGACATTTATTCTTGAGCTTGGCCGCAACAAATAAAGCAGTATTGTAGAATGGGAAAGTGGATTACCTCTCACATCACATCAGCCGCGTACTTGCGGTTAACAATGGCACATATGATTTTAAATTATAGTTCGAAAATAATCGCAACTATGGTGGAACAGAAAAGTCAGATGTTGCACCATGAATTATTTTCTGTCACTGCTGCTATTGCCATTTCAATACCCTGCGTTTGCGTGGTAGTTTTAAAAATCAGCCAAAACAATCTTGCTAAGCATTGCCCACCTTGACTTTTTTTCAGAACTGAAGATGACAGAAGATAGGAAGAAGGAATCGACCTCACATGGGCTCCCAGACCCATCAGTAATGTGAGAAGTCCCAAGGCTGAAGTCCACACAGACCGAGCTGATGCAATCCGCCTGCTGCTTCTTGATACATGTTTACTAGAGTCAAACGAAAAGATGTACTTTGCTGCAGGCTGCCCAGTCCCTTAGACAGAGCAAAGACAGCTAACAAAATGAGACATAATTGAAATGCCATCTTCAATGCAGGAATTTATTGGAATCGCGACACCTGGCCCTGAAATTTCCAATTCTTGGCCTACGTACCTACTTCTGGATGCGTGCACCAAGTCTGCCATGGATTGTTTGGCAATTGTGAAAATGAAAATAAAGCAATGCGTAGATCCCGTGCTTATAATTTACATGACCCTGAGGCGATGATAGTCGACGCACAGTACTCATCAACACGAATTACGGGACCCTAGACGGATATACTAACATGCATATGCGTGCCTCCAGCGATGAGCCATGAGATTTTAGGAGGTAGCTCCGCTATACGCATAGCTCCTTAGATGTTAGTCTGCTTGACAGTAAGAGTGCACATGGATTGGTGAATTCAACCACAGTCAAATGATGTTTTAATTGCATTGGAACAATGTGTCCTGAAGGACTGACATTGAAAAGAGGCTGCAGTATACAGTTAAAGGGTCTCCCTTGTATCTTGACCACTATACCATGCATGGATGGACTGGTGCTTAAAAAACGCCAGTGACACATGTGCAATTATGCAATTCTGCAGGCACGGAAACTTGAGCATTGTTTACTTCACCCATCCATATTGACGCCTTAAACGAAGAGTGGTGTCGGACATCACTTTGAGGTCGATTACTTTATGCACTTCGTGCAATGTCCATAGATGGAATTTAAGTAAATACTAGAAGGCAAGCAAGTTCACGGGTCGTTAAAATATTACGTCACCCGACCTGGAAATGAGGAGCCGCAATGTTGATTCACAGGCATCGTAGTCATCACAAACTTTAGTTACGCTAGTGTTGTTAGCGGTGAATTCACTCACCATTAAAGTCAACAACGGCAGGGGCGAGAAGAGGAAACACAACGTGAATGTGCAGACATCAAATGCTGCAATAACGTCATAGACATGGTTTTACCGAAGTTACACCCTTCAACCCATTTGTCAAGTCGTCGCTCATTTCCTTGTGCTGTTAAGGGAGGCCGCAACGCCTTATCGACGCACTGAAGGGCTCCAGTAGCAGCCATGCCACTTGGGTGCAGCAATGAATGTGTGTACCTGAGAGGTATCTTATAAATCAAATTTAATTGCTAATGGAAGGGAAAGGCAAAAGGGTATAAAATCATTAGTCCTTGTCAGCACTTCTAATTAAATTTGACAGCAATATCGTAGTGAATGACCAGAAGCTTTAAATTATCTAAGGTACATTGTACATTCACCGTAGGTCCATCCACATTCGTAGATTTCATATGCACACCGCTCCCTAAGGAACACTGGCAAGCATTAGCCTCGATAACGCAACTTTTCGAGATGTCGAGAATACAAAGAGTTAAATTTTGGAGGTATGATAAAATTAAACTCCCGTACCATAGCATAACGCGAATTACCTGACTGATAAAAGTGATTCTCTGCTGACCACAATAAATTGCTTAAGTACATCTTATTACGATCTCAAGTCGGTCTTTTGGCCGAAGGGGAGGTAGTCAACATAATGAGACTGAAGCAAAACAGCTTTGTTAATCCACGAATATTTTAAAATCTCAAGTCATAACGCATTTATGAAACCGGCCTGTCCTTAGATCAGCCTATCAGCTATGTTGGCCTTAACCTGCAAGGCACTTCTCTATTTGTACAATGGGGCCATCAGATGTTAGTGCGTGCGTTTACACGTGCAGCGTTCACATTTGTTAGCATTAAAGCGCCTAGAGGCAAACTGTGAAGCGATGTATAGTGCTAACCGCAGGTTTCTCAACATCAATCGTTCCTGGGAGGTTGCAACCCGACACGTTATTCAAGGCTCGTCTAAAAGCACTTAAGCTCAAGTCAGTGTCTTATTATTCGCCAGAAAAATTGAAACACCAGCTACCAGCAAGTTAGTCCTTGTGGCTATGAACCCATCAGCATCGCATGATAGAAAGTGAACCAGGTCAAACCTCTTGCACTCTGCATGGTGCTAAGCAACTTTTGGCCGCGTCGTTACGACCATCTACTTGTATTTATTTACTGAAAAGACATGACAGAAGAACCGTTATGGGGTCCAGAATGCTTTCAAAACGTTAAATGCCTGACCCCGGGGTTCGAAATTACAGGGATGATTTTGGACGCGACTGACGAAATCAGAGGTGATTTCTCAAGCACAAGCACGCAGAAGTTCGAAATGATTTAATGTCACAAGTGAGTCCAAATATAACTTTTGATGAGAAAGAGTGCGGAATGACTTTTGCACATAGTCCCATTTGCATCCTCGGTAGTAGTCTTCAACCTCGGTTTGATGGATGGCAGTGAGGCGATCCCTGAGTCAGCCCCTTTGTATTACGGTGTTCAAAGTGGCGATCCAAATGTGAATCAACCGCATTAGAAGTCCAAATTAGCATGGTGTGGAATGTTGGTGGATTTCAGCGCATTGTGCTTTGTCGGTAGTGGTAAGAGCCAAGTAACCTGCATCGATGTCGCCAACTGTCTCCTCTTCTGCTAGCGTTGGACGAGTTTACAGAGAATGTTTTATCAGGCAGGCATGGTGTATGTTTGATGGCGCTGCTTGTTCTTACACCGAAGATTTCTCTAGCGCAATTTGGACTTGTTAGCCTTCAGAGGTGATTCCGCCTCCTTTGCTATCTTGAAATAGGCCCTTAGTAGCCAAACAGAAGTCAGCCATTCTTGCCTCTCTGCGCACTGCGACTACTCATTGTAGCAACACTGATGCGAGTTCTCGAAAGACTACAATCGTGATGTTTACATCTCTCACCAATTCCAGCAGGATTTATAATTAACTTCCGCTGCAAGTAATGCATGATTTGCATAGGTGTTAAAGATAAATATAATGGATGAGGAGCGATGAAACTGCAACCACAGAAGACTTAGCGTGGCAGTAGAACCTTTGTCAAGATCAAACGATTTCTCTAGACTTTGAAACTCGGACTTATCCTATTTTAAGGAGCTGATATATTTTGCAGTGCCAACTGCCAAATGTGAACCTTAAGCTTAAGTGAAAGCCACACCAATTTTGACCTATCTCGGCGGTGAACGTCCTGACTACAAAAAAGCTGCATAGTACGTCAACCCATGGAGTCGTGCATGAGAGGCTGGACAGATTAGTGCTGCCATATATGGTGGAACCGCATAGTTATGCAAGGAGAGCACGATTTGTTCGCTGGTTAAGATGGGTCCAATCCAAGGCCCGATATTCACAATCGAAATGTGTAAAACTCGGAAACTAGGAATCGGTTTGGGTTTATGCGCAGTTCGATGTCGAAATTTGATTATCTAAGGAGTATTTATTTGACAATGCGTGTGGAGATGCCGATTTGTGTAGTGGCATTCAATTTCAGGCTAAAATCATCAGGGAAGTGGGAGACACCTTCACAACATTTACAGCAACAACGCTGTTATGCTTGAAGAATTTCGGGCAGGAACACAGAACTATTGCATGGTGGAACTGAGGTCAAGGCAAACTCCTCACGCCTTTTGCTCCGCGGCGCACAAGTTGTAGGCGCGTTGATGCAATCCCCTATTTGTGCATATTTCCAAGACAAGATCTATGCTAGACAGGCAGACGGATTGCGGTCGAGAAAACGGACAAATTTCAAAATATTTTACATCGAGATATTAAAGTGATGGGATGATTCAAAAGCTGAATTTTATCTACATGAATTCTAGTGGGTCCAAAGCAGCAGTGTAATGCTTAGTCGACTGTTAAGGAAAGGGAGAGAGTCCTCGCACAGTAGTTGCGGCCACGCGCAACGCTTGTTATCAGTTGCACTTCAATGAGTGGTAGTGCGGCGGCATATGCCTAACATCACATATGCTACGATGATTGACTTACTGGCCAAACCACGCGTAAAATGCTACAAAAGTGTAAAATAGTGCTCCATAACTTTAAACAAAAAGCAAATATGGCAAGTTATTAAGTGAACCCAGTGCGTCTTAGTTGGCTGGTAGCGTCTCGGAAACGTTATTTTAACTGATACAATTCAAAACTGTCGCCTTTTCCTATGGAACTGTAAAATTATTTTAACTGATACAATTCAAAACTGTCGCCTTTTCTTATAGAACTGTAATATTGTAAGGTGATAATAGTCAAAGCTGTTGCCATTTTTGATTAGTGTTAGTAGTTTACGGCAACGATCTTACAATACTTGCAATGCGTGAACTATTTGCTTAACTCTTGGCCTCCGTTAGTAGTAACTTGAGCGATTATAGTACCTTTGTCTGGTAGACTGACCACTGGGCCATGGCGGTGGCCCAATCCTTCCTGCAAGAGCCATGGCGGTGGCCCAATCCTTCCTGCAAGTCTAAATGAATGTATTCCGCTTAAGTGTCGTTTCCTCTTTTGCATCCAGGAGAGTCCCAGATTCTATACTGAGCACCAATTATAATAATTATGAAATCGTACTTCATTAATTGTGGTATGTAATCGTGTGCAATATGCTTTGGTCAAGGAGCCAATATGTGTCCTACTCATTGCAAGCTTGTCGGCGTTGGCTGGCCTCCAAGCCATTTTTGTGGCTGAAGACTCCTCTGTATGCTGAACCTCCCCAGAGACGAAGATAGGCATCACTCTAGCGTATTCCTAGTCCATTTTCTCGTCGGTAACCCTTGTAACATCTGATCGAACGCACAGGTTGTATCCACCCGCATTTGTATGTCAGAGTCAATAAGAATCAGCAGAAATTTAGAAGAAGTTGAATATTTACCGTCTTCCTCTGCAGAGAATTTTGCATTATTTTAAAGAGCAAGTTCATGAAACTCACTCCCTTCTGGTCGAAAAGCACATTTAAGAAGATATATGCCAAAGATGTATTAAAAACAGATGAAGCGTTAAAATTTCCCAAATGGCTTAGAGGGTAGGTTTCGTGGCAAAGGTAGAACTGCCGGGACAAAATTGAACTTTTACAAAGACCAAGGGCTAAACAATCAAGATATTGCAGGTGTTATGGCATAGAGTCATGTCGACCTTCGTTATCAGGGAAGTCTCGAGAAGCTGCGATGCTACAGTCAAGTTTTTAGACCCGCTAGCATAATATTTCAGCATTTAGCTGTAGGCTGCCACTGTAGCGGCCTAAGACCTCTTAGAAGGCAAAAAAAGGCATAGTGCTAAAGCAGAATACATTTTGTTCTAAAAACAGAGGGATTGGGACTGCTGGCATGGTCCGCAATTTAGTTATCCGACTGGCACAATATGGCCATCCAAGTGACCGTTACTGACGGTCCAATCAACAAAGTATCACAGGCACCATTCCCTATTAAAACGGCAAAATATGCAAGTGTTTGCATAATTTATGTAATTATTCACAAGAATTTAGAATATTCTTCATTTGAATAAATTTTAATGCAAAAAGGCAGCGTTCTTATGCATAGGTAACTTTTATCATTCCCAACCATTCAACCTCGCATCAAAAAATTAATTTTCCCATTAAAAATACCAGATTGGAAACATCTTGACTTCTTTAGTAAATTTTGACAGCTGTAAATGCCATCTTTTCCTCACAAAAAAATTTTTTATTTTGGTATCCGCTAGTCTATTGGCTACATTTTAGGGTATTGTTTGTCGATATAGTGTGTTCGTTTTCGGTTGCATCAATGCCAGGATTATAAACAAACAGGTTATGTTCGATTAAAAAGGAAAAAACTATCAGACATTAGGCTCTACTTGGTAATGCTAGCGGTTCAAAGGCGTGCCAACTCACCCGCAAGGCTTCACTCTCAGAACTAGCTGATACCTCAAGCGTGCATTTTCATATCCCAGTTGAATTGTGATTGTCATCAATGCAATGGAAACGCTAAGGATGAAGAACTAAAGGTTTTCTCCTCCCACTCCATTCTCTTATCCTTCTCCAGTCCAATTTTTCTTCGTCTGCGCACTTCACGAATTCAACTTACCATTTATTTTGGGTTATACTTTTGCGGGCATCTTAGAAGTTCTTTAATCAATTTCTTATCCACAGACGATTTTGGAATGAAGAAGAATGATTGTTATTAATAATGTATTGTCCGCCGATTCAGTCGAAATTGGTGTCGTCAAATCAAATCTTCTACTCATGCCGTAGTTGTAGACTTGGCAATGTATGCCTTCCTGTCGAGTGCTTGAGAAAATTTCATACTTTTTACGATTAGACAAAGTAGTTTGCCGGTATGTTGAGCGTTTATTTCTGCAAAGGGATTCGTACCCAATTTCTAGGGCATCACCATCAGTTGTGTTTATCGCAAATCAAATCGCCTTATTATTTTCAAGCCTTGGAATTAAACAACCAACAATCCAAATACGTCCCCAACCACAATTCGTTCAGCCCGTCGTAAGCCTTTCCGTCAATGTAAGTAGAAATAGATAATCGCGCAATCTCCTCCACACACCTCCTGTGACGGATCAGTTAGTGAGAATGCTATAACTTGACACCTTTTCTAGCATGTGATGGCACTGTTTACGTGCTCAAAATCATTCAGGCACAGCAGCGCGCATGCTGACATTGCAGCGAGTCACGTGTCCTTACCCTTCATTGAGAGATTGCCTCCTTATTATTTATGTCCTTCAGGCTCCATTTGATGGGAGATTAATTCTGACATACTTGGCCGTAATGATAGCAAACGCGTGAATTTTGAGCTGACGATGGGCTAAATGTTTGAGTTAATTTGCATAATTCGGTTGTGAATAGCAGGCATTAGATCGGCCCATCTGAGTGAATTAAATACTCTAGAATGATTTGGTCCCGATGGTTAGTTATTTTGCACACTTAAAAAAACTGGATTAGTGCTTTCACCACGGAGAACAATTAAAATCTTGCAGAAATAGAGGTTTCAGTTTTATTTTGTGGCAGAATAATTTGAATGATTTCCGAATGGTTCACAGACAAGTGACTAGTTGATACAGAAACAAAATTACTTCCCGGTTCATTTAAGGACTTTGCCTAGGCTGCTAAGCAGACGCCAAAAATTTTGCCTTAAGTTAGGTGCTGATGTGTAGCTTGCAAGTCTATTACGATACGTCTTTTGTTAAACAGTCGAAAATGGCCAAAGCAACTCCACTGGCACAGTTGTCTGCCCTCAAATCAACGGTTTCGCAAATTTGTATTGAGCGGGTTGATTGGGAAGGATACCCATTTATTTTATCAATATTATAACTGCGCAGAGTGGTCAAAATTTGTTTCCCTTCGGTAGTTTTTAAAGTTTCCCGACTAGAAACATGGTTGCCTTGGTGACAACATAAACTGCTTAGGGCAATGCAGCAAGTTCACCTTCCTATCCCTAGTCAGACTCTAGACAAGGACAGTTGGCCACGTGCACTGTGCTATCTTGTTGAATAATGCAGTAGTTTCTTTGCGCGGATGGCACTAAGTCAGCAACAGTAAAAGCAATCCCACTTCATTCTCCCATTCAAGTACTTGTTCGCATTAAACATATTTTGTGATTTAGTGAATGTAGTAATGGCAAGCGACCATTCTGGTTATTCTGACCTCGCATGATCTCAAAACCCTATAACACCACGAAAACTAATCGGAGGAGCCTGTAGAGATGACGCGAAATTTGCAATTTTTCAGGGGTCGTAAAATACGTTGCTTTACAGCATTGCACAGTGATGAATGTTAGTGATGTCGTTAAAGTAAATTAACAAAATGTTGCACAGCTTGCACCTGTTGAAGCTCAAGTTGTGCAGAATTTTGTGTAGTAAGGGAGCGCTAAGTTGGCTGTACCAATTCACCCTGAAAAGTGAATGACCTAATGTCAGTTTTTAAGATGCCTTTTAAATGACACGGCTGCACACAATTGGCGTTCTTTGTGGCTGCCAGTAAATTGGCAAGCTGCTACTGGACTTATGCGACACCCCCTCTTGACAATAAATGGGAATATATGACGACTCGTAAAATGAGGTGTATAATGGGGCCCACCGAAGACAGGCGGAAAACCATAAATATGACTTCATCACCATGTTAGGGTGCTGCTTATTAGCATTGTGGTTTTGCGTCTGCCCAATGCCACATTTAAATTTCGAGATGTAGAAAGCCAACACTGTGAATGCTAGCGACTCCGAAACTAGTGATGCCAATAGTAACAACGAATCCAGACAGCGGGTCCAACGGACAGGGATATGTGCATGACAAGCACGTTCGTACTGTGCGCTGTGTAGAGAGTTCGCTAAATACCACTAGAGATAGGACTTCAATCTAAGTTATTTGCAGATGTCCTCAAAGTGGGGATGCAGAGAAGCGACAATGCAGCCTCGACATCAGCTTCACTCTACATCTCAACCCTAAACAAGCCTTAAAATTCAGGATGGGCATTTTTAACACAGTTTTGGGTCCACTCAAGGCATGCGCTTTTGATTTTCGCCAATTTTGACAGAAGTGCAACCTTTTTAGTTGCCCATTATTTAAGCTCCGTAATCAAAACGAAAGGAATGGGCGAATGGGGAAAGAAGCCTGCTGTAAGCAACAGCCACTTGGTCCAATTGCTTAAAACATTTGTCCTTTGATCTCATTGAAATGAATCAAGCAGTATTACAAACAAGGGAGCGGATTGCTTTTCGTTTCACTCCGCTTACGTGGGTGCTGTTAGAGATGTCATGCCTCACTTTGTATCACCATGCTTAATAAATTTCAAACAAACAGTTTAGACGCTGCATTTTGAAGGTATGAAGGTATGCATTGCTGCTTTGGATTCTCACCCTTTTGTGTTAAATTAAGCAAAAATTAGCCAAAACGATTTCGCCATACACCAGCTTTTTTATTTATTTGAAAAATGATGATGCAAGAAGGTGAAGAGAGGAGAGGTATCGAATCCACACCACTTCAACCAAGGTCAAGTGTGTCTCCAGGCATATCAGTTAAGTATGATAACCAGAACCAAATTGAACTTTACGCGAACTGAGTAGAAGAAAGAGGACATCCCACCGCAAACTGTCTAGCGTCTTCTAGTAGGTTTAGATGCCAAACCGGAATTGGCAGCTTTCACGGAGTAACGGAAGAAGGGGAAGCGGATTCGCAGCAAATTAGGCAAATCGATCAGGGCCCAACGTGCTCCAATTCACCAGCTGGAAAATTGGTAAACCTTCCAGCTCTTCTCTTCAAGCCATGAACAAGGGTGTGGAGGTGAAGCCGAACTTGGTGTTGGAGGAGGCTGGTCACGAATCGATTCTTGATCTGGTGGAGTTGGAAGGAGGGTCTTCCTTCCACGAGCCGTCTATTGTGGGTTACAGGGCCGTTAATGCGCTTGCCATGGGAGAGACTCTAATGCGGACTCTTCTTGGTGGAGTCTCATTTATTGACTTCCTTGAGTAGGTGTTCACCAGTTCTTATCGCCTGTTTTAGTAACCACTACGGCCTGCAACCAATGTGTTCTTCTTGTAAGGATATTGGATGGAGCTTTGACTGCATTCTATCTGTTCAAATGATGGACAGATTGATTGCTGAAGAAGAAGCGCATTTACATTATGACGTGGAGGTTATTCCGGCCCTGGTGCAGAGGGCGAAATAGCTGGGCCGCGTCGCGCCTACCGATGTGTTGCTTGGAATCAACTTAAAGTGATCCGTTTTGACACCCTTTTGCGTTTATAAATGCTTCATCTGGTCGAAATGACTGCCAGACTGTAGTTGGTGGGGTTACGGGATGTCCTAAATGCATGAGTAATGATGGGTTGACTGGATTTGGCTCGAATGTGATTGCTTTTGCCAAGATGCACCGCATACCAAGTTGCACATCTTTGGGCGCATTCTGCGTGCTTCACAAGAGGTAGCTTGCCTTCGTCTTTCGCCACTGGGGTCCTCGAAACTTGGCGACCAACCATGGCACTGCCAATGGTTTGAGATCCTTGAGTTATATTTATCAGACTTGTATTTCTACAGAAGTGCAGTGACTTTAAACCTGGCTTGCGGCTTGTTTGACAGATGATCTCGGAAATTTTAGTAGTTTAATGCTCGGGCAGTAGTATTGGCAGAAGGAAATTTCGTTTTGACGCAGATAAAAATGGAGGTGATTGTTGCTTATTATAATCCTTAAGTTTGAGTCTAAACTGTGTGATTTGTCACAGCCTCTTTTACAAATGTGGGTTAATTCGTCCCCGGGTTTGGAGAAATTTATGGAAAAATCCGTTTCGTAGCTCTCGAATAGGGGTGCAGATGCGATCTCATTTGGTTGCATTGTAAAATTTACCATTGCTGTGCTATGATTGGAAAAAAAGCACTTTTTGTTCTACTATTTCGCATTCGAAAGGAATTTCGTTTTTGTATTCCTCGTATTTCTACGTCCTCGTTGTTTCTGTCCACCCTTCAGTATGCTTTCCCATCCCACCATTATGATGCTACTTAAACTTATTATAATCATTTGCCGTTTCAATCCTTACCTTAAGGCTGTGCGTGGTCCTTTTTTTTAGCTTTGTTCAGCGACATTTCTCAATTATTGCTGCTGTTCGCTCTAATCAACTTGATCCACCCCATAAATCCACAGCAGGAGGCCATTTATCGATGTGTACTCCCTTTCATGCTATTGACTGGCATTTTCCAGTTATC
Organism: Taenia saginata; assembly: GCA_001693075.2. Classification (NCBI taxonomy): domain Eukaryota; kingdom Metazoa; phylum Platyhelminthes; class Cestoda; order Cyclophyllidea; family Taeniidae; genus Taenia; species Taenia saginata. The sequence goes on from LWMK02000354.1 coordinate 26,578, forward strand.
AAATCCTTCTTGACTCTCCATCTCCTTCATGATGGGTTCTAATGTTCGCATCCACCTCCCAGAGCGCTTCAACCACAAACTTGCCATGCACCTCAGCTTCCTGCAGGATGTCATCAACGGTACTCTATACTCGGTTGTTACTTTTGTGAACAAGGAATTTGTTAGGTTTCTCGTCGATCCCTCCATCAGCAGCATTGCTCCGCCTGGCGATATTTTTATTGTCATACTGGGGGGCTCCCTCGATTTTGACGTTCATACATCCAAAAGTGCGAAGACGGAAAGTGAGCTAAGGAGAGTGTTCGTGCCTAAATGTGGTTGACATTCCTCATCAATTCAAGCACTGCGCAAAGCTCTTCGAGTTCATGATCTTCCATGTCATTGTTCTGAGCGTTATCAACCGCGCTTCCGCTTTGGTTCAGGAATGTAGGGACCACTCCTTTAAAGTACGCCCTCTTTACTCATAACTTATCTCACTTGCAATTTAAATTAGAGGAGCTAAATTAATAAGGAGTGTAGTCCATTCCATTAGCTGCTAGTGTCCACGCACAATAAAATGAAGGATGCATTCGATGTTCTCTACACGATGAGTTGTTTAGTTGTGGCCATTGACGGCGACGCTTGTGTAGGATCTGAACGCGGAGGAGGGAGTGGAGCTTGTTTTCCGCAGGTGGTTGAAGGGTGTAGATGGCGTGTGTGGGTGGGACGAGAAGCGGGCTATAATCGTGCGGCAAACGAACTGAGGAAGCGATTTATGGAACAGTTGACAGATGTAAAATTGGATCCCAGTGAGTTGGACTTGGTTTGTGCGTTAGCTAGGTTATGATAATTTGTTCGACTGATGGCTACACTTCGTTGCTTATGTTGAGCTCAGAACGTAGGTGGAAGTGTAGGAGTGAATGACCAGTGCAAGTGGGGTGGATTGATTTGTAGAGGCTATGCAAGGAGGACGACAGGTGGTTAACATTGTTGGTGCTTGCTCTTCCTATTGACGTGGAGTGTATCAATCCGTCCTGGGTGGTAGCAGGAAATGTTTCTCTCTGATTCACAGTTGAGGCTATTCTTTTACGATACCGAAGGTGAGCGCATCGTTAGCGCACACATCATTGTAGGTACTACGTCGTCCTTTTACGTTATCAGGTCATTCTAGCCTATAACTTTTGCATGCGATGATATGTGCGCACTTTGGAGGTTCTGTTCAGTCGTTGGCAGTGATGTGAATGAGGTGACATGAGAGTGTCATAGGTGTTTGCTAGGCAGGGCGTTGCAGACATCCTCAAAGAGGACAACGTCGCAGTACGTTTACTGTCCTTGTGAGGAGGGAAGCTACCCTCTGTGGATCCCTGAGTAGCTTCAGTAGCGTGTAGAACATCGGCCTTATAGGCTTGAATAGGGTGCATGGGGAATTTTCCACCTAGGCCTTTTTACCCACAGTGGTTTTGATGGCGTTTGTCTCACGGATGTTACCATTTCCTTCTCCGATAGTATCTCGCTAGACAGGGGAGCCACTTAGTTATCGGGTAAAAGTGCAGCAGAGATCTGGTAGCTACCACTAACCTTGGTACCTTAGGTTGAAGTGGGGAGTTGTGTGGACGTCCTTCAGATTGTTCTGGAGCCTAGCAATGCGTGATGGGTAAGTTGAGAGGGTTAATGTTTGGTTGGGGGGAACGGAGAAGGAAGTTGGAGGAAGGAGAGAGTGGAGTGGTTGATGTTGGGTGTCTAAAGTTCTGCAGTTCGGTTTCGTTGGCGTGCCTTCCATCCTAGTAGTCTCCAATTCCTCCATTTGTAAGTGACTAAGTAGTGCCTGAGAAATCAGTTGTGGAGAGGAGGCCATTGTCAGCCCAGTTGAACGCACTTAGAGTAGTCTGTCACACATTGTCATCGGTCCTGGTAGTTGGCGAAGTTCAACTTGCTCTAGTTGCATTACCCTTGGTGATGAAATCCAAAAGATTCCGACTTTCCTTGCCATACCGTCTGAACAATGAACGCATTGTAGAGTGGTGTCCAGAGTTATACAGTGCTCTTTTTTAATGGATTCGACAAATTAGGCAGAACTTTCATTCTATCTAAAGAGACAGAAACCAAAACTGCAGGCGTAATGAACTTACTTAAACTTCTAGGGAGGAGGAGGAGCAAGTGTGCGGCTCACCTCTTTCACCTTGATTGTTTTCTTTAACACACTATTTGTGCATTTTGCTGCCGTCTTTGGAGTTTCAATCCCCTTCACTGTGTTGCAGAGGCTGCTTCATGCTCTCGAAGAAAAGTACAATGGATTCCTAGCTTATCTTCAAAACTCGGTAACAACAAGCACTGAGTGTTGCATTGTTTTTCATTGTAAACAGTTAGGGTAAAATGAATGGCTCTGAAGGGACGTCTCTTTATTATCATTGCGTCCTGGTTACGTGTCCATGTATGTGGCTCCCCATGCAGGCACGCCCCATAACGTGATGAAGCGAGAGCTGGATCAGCAGGGCATGGCTTCAAGTTGATCTAATTGTTCTAATCAGTCGTTTAAAATGGGGTAATGTGCATCTGTGCCATGGCCTCCCTCACTCAAAAGTTCTGTTGCGAGGGTTTGAATTAATTTTGTGACATTAGGACTAGACTGGGACGTGTGGTGTCCTTCCTCAACAGGAGATCAGCACGACAATTAGCAATGAAGGATAACAGGCTATGTAACGAAACACACTCCTTTCCAATGCAATTCTACTTGTAACCACTTTGAAACCCCCAACTTTGCTGCCAATAAAGTTTACGTACATAATACCATTGATTACAATTGAACCGATCTTGAGGCCCGAGGTGATGGTCACAGCTTGAAAACCTCGACACCGGTTGCCCACAGATGTGCGATTTCGGCTCGAGACCCATTTGAATTCTCCGTGACAAACATCTGGTATCAACATGGTTGGGTTAGGTTTAAGTCCTTTTGGAACAGCTGTGCATTTGGATAAAAGGGCGGTATTTATCACGTTGCTTAACAAACGTGACTACAGTGGTTACTGGGTTGTGTGTTTTTGAGGTCCGAGACAACAAAGGGTGAGTCAACGCAGCAAACTATACGGTTCGTCCCAAAACGCACACAACTGAGTCCGACTATGTGGTCTCAGATGTGGTAAGACTAGAAATCAACCAACGCCCTTGCCTTTGCGGAGGCAACTTTTGTTGTAAGCCGCCTGCTTGCGTTTATGCTCAGTTACTTACTCCTCTGCCCAGACATTTCGACACCTTTAAGCTACACGGTCGCCTTTTTAAGTGAGGCATGAACTAGCCTCATTACCTACTGGCATGCGTCAAATTATGAAAAGTAGTGGCTGGTTTAAGGACTTTCACTGCAATTGTAGTGCTGCCGCGCATCCGAGTAGGGGCTCAAACTAAGTCAAATGCCCCGGCACAGATGCCCTCACGCCACGTTGCAAAAGTGCTTTGACCTTCCAAACCCTAAACCCACCTTGAAGACTTTTGGTTTGGTCCTCACAAGGCGGCATGCTTCTCTGCTTGCATCCGCTTGAAAAAAATGATTTAAAGCCGTGACTTGGTGCTCACCGAAATTTGCAAATGCAAAACGGTATTATCGGTAAATTGGTTGTAACCGCACGCATGCAAGAGAGATGCAAAACTGAGGGTAGACACATACGTTTAGGTATCGATGCTAAAGCACAGATAATTTTGTCTTCAGATATGGCTTTTAATGTTGCAGATGATGTGCCAAGCCGATCCAATGCATTTGGTGAATTTGCGAAATTGGACTGGCTTTGACGATGTAGGATGTGCTGGAGAGGAGAGAGCATATACTGTAGGAGGTGAGGAGCAGACATAGAGAAGGAAACAGATGGAACGGGCAATGTGAAGGAGAACCAAGAATCAGCCGGTAAGATGTTTGTCATTAGATAAAGCATTGAAAAATTTTAATCAAATTTTCTCCTGCTTACCATATGCAGCTTATCCCATGTTTAATTCCATGTTTCTGGGTTCCGTTTGTTTGTTTGTTTTGCGGCGGTCGGTGAAGAGCGTAGTTTTTAGGTAATGCGAGAAGTTGGGTGCGCCAGTAGATTGCTGACTGTGCAATCCTGAGATGGTTGCTTATACGGAATTTCACATTTTAGCAGACTGATAGCAAGGCGCTTGTGAGTTAGGGCTATTTATATTAATTAACGTGGCGCTATTTTCCAGTGTAATTAGTTGACGAAGGACAGTGGTAGACAGAGCCTTTCACAGCATTAAGCGGGAGTGAGAAGTCTGTCATAATGAATGGTCGCTGGTGTCTGTCTGTTTTAAGGGGAAGATGGTTTCCCACCTCCACTGCCCAGATGCTTTGGTGGTTGCATGTGGATGGCATTGTGGTATCCAGGACCTGTGAGGAGGGAGTCGGGAGAGGAGAAGGGGATGTTTGGGTTTATCAGTGTGCACTGTGATGTGATTGCATGGAAGTGCAGTAGTCGATGTTTGTTATCTACTGTTTGGAAATTGATGACGAGGAGTAGATGGTCGATGCAGGGCAGGACGTTAGGTTTGCTGAATGCATGTGATGCCGGTGGTAACTAGATGCGCTATGGGTTCTTTACGCTCAGTTGATTTTACGTTGGCTGTCTGGCTGAGCGTGGGCTTAAGCCTGTTCTATAACAGAGGTGTGAACATTGCGCAGACAGCCAGCGTTGAAGTTGGAGTTGCCTCGGTTGTTGCATCGCTGCTCATGATGTGGTAACGGCAAGGGGATGTGGATGCAGAGACGGACGCATAGGAAGCCAATGAGACTGCACTAAGCGCCATTGAACTCGTCATCGTCGCAATCATTCGACTAGCCGTTTCTGTCGAAATTCCTCTTTTTCAGTGTAGACCATTCATTGAAGCAGGTCATTAGAGGTGCGGATTTGTGCCTGAAGGCCTTATGAAGAATTGATTGCGGCGTAAGTGCCAAGCCAGAGCAGAGCAGGAGTGAACCTGTAACTGGGTAATCATGTTGAACAAGTTGAGTGAGATGTTGTTACCTTCTTACAATGAATAACTTTGCTTGCTCAATTTTTCAAATCTAGGCTGATCAGGCATTGTCCCAAATCTTAATCAACCCATCATTACTCGTGCACTGGGAACATCCGTTAACTTTACCAACTGCAATCTAACAGACACTTCGGCCGGGCGAAGCATTTATCAACGCAAAAGGGGTGTCGAAATAGCTCACTTTAATTTGATTCCTAGTAACACATCAGTAGGCGCGACGCGGCCCAGATATTTCGCCCTCTGCACCAGGGCCGGAATAACCTCCACGTCATAATGAAAATACGCTTCTTCTTCAGCAATCAATCTGTCCATCATTTGAACAGATAGAATGCAGTCAAAGCTCCATCCAATATCCTTACAAGAAGAACACATTGGTTGCAGGCCGTAGTGGTTACTAAAACAGGCGATAAGAACTGGTGAACACCTACTCAAGGAAGTCAATCAATGAGACTCCACCAAGAATAGTCCGCATTAGAGTCTCTCCCATGGCAAGCGCATTAACGGCCCTGTAACCCACAATAGACGGCTCGTGGAAGGAAGACCCTCCTTCCAACTCCACCAGATCAAGAATCGATTCGTGACCAGCCTCCTCCAACACCAAGTTCGGCTTCACCTCCACACCCTTGTTCATGGCTTGAAGAGAAGAGCTGGAAGGTTTACCAATTTTCCAGCTGGTGAATTGGAGCACGTTGGGCCCTGATCGATTTGCCTAATTTGCTGCGAATCCGCTTCCCCTTCTTCCGTTACTCCGTGAAAGCTGCCAATTTCGGTTTGACATCTATATCTTCAGCAAATATTTCAACCATTTTAACGATGCCCNCTCCGTGAAAGCTGCCAATTTCGGTTTGACATCTATATCTTCAGCAAATATTTCAACCATTTTAACGATGCCCTTGTAAATCGCCTCTTCTTCCGCGTCCTACGAAGTGAATGGACTGCATAAACGACTAAGACATTGCAAAAAACCGTTATTTCAACTACTCTTATGATTGTTGAAAACATTAGTAGAAACGTATCCTGCTCTTCTCTTTCGGCTTATAGAACTCAAATGCGAAGGACACGCAAATTTTCAAGACAGTCTCGCGGTTTAGCTTAAATGGAATGCAAGCGAAGCGATAGATTTGAAGTCTAATTTTTTTTGAAAACAAGGTCAAATCAACAAACCTATATATATGCTTTTCCAAGGTTTCAACCTAAACTAATGATTTACAATGTCTGTCTTAAATACGCCTAAAAGAGTAGGTCTTACTGCTGGGAATTTAAAGCTGAATTAGTTAGCTTGTGCATAAAATTCACAGATTCATTTTTAGGTGTTGCTACTTGTACATTTTTCGCCATTTTCAGTATCTAATATAGGCGAAACTGCAAAAGTTGCAGTGCTAGCTCCAATACTGGATTTCATATTTTAAATTTTTTATTAAATCGTGTGCTAATCTAATGGGATCCTTGCAGACTTCAGCATAAACCGTAGCATTACCATCTGATGCTCCGCCTCTGTGACTAATCCTGACTCCTGACTAAAAGAAAGGTTATACGACACTTACTGTCATGGAAAAAGGAATCGAGGTTGCTCCAATGGACATTAGGAGATTAGCTTCCCTTAGCGTCGGGGAAACCGATCCTTTCAAGCTTGATGTCCGAGTGGTTTTCTCAGCTCTTCCCCTTCCCTCCATCACCGACCCTGGTGCAACCCTCACGTTGGGTGATTTCCTTTCTCTCCATAGTGCGCAGTCCTCGTCCTCCTATTCGACCAGCAGAGCACCTTTGTAGGATCGCATCCTGCTGAGGTGGATGGTTTTTTGACTAGATGCGGAGTTTTGCGTTGTAGGCGCTGCAGTTTGCAGATGAGAATACTTTTACCATGCGGAATAAACCATTGCTCCAATGGTGGTAGAAGTCGCTGTGAGCTATGGGTGGGGTGAATGACCTGCATAGTTGTAAAAGCTAATATTTTTCAAATGCTTCCTCGTGTGCGCTGATTAGAGACATTTATCGGCCAGCGGCTTACCACAATATTCTTTGGGTTCTTTGGCCAAAGAGAAGGTGGCTAGTACAATGAGAAAGAGGTTAGGCACCATCTTTGCTCCACAAATGCTCTGCATTAACAACTTACGACACATTTATAAGAACGTTCTGCACCCATGTTAGCCTATCGGGTATGTTGATCTTGAATTACAAGGCGAATATCTATTCATACGACAAGGATATCAGGTGTCCATATGTGTGGGCGATTCCAACTTCATTACTCACGTCCGTTGCCATCGAGACAAGAAGAGTCAAGCTGGAGGCAACATGCAAAGCAGGTTCGCGTTTTAAAAACCTGGATAAACTTCCATGCCACCTTATCTTGAACGATTGCATTTAAGGTATGCTTCTAAATCTGTGTCATTATTGAAACGCCTTTTTATTCAAGATCCTAAGGAACGATTTAGCTGTAAATGCCCTCTTCCCAGGTCTAGCCATGTTTTCTTTTGGTTTAGTTAGTTTTCTTTTGGTTTAGTTTTGCCTCTGAAAACTAACACTCCACCCCCATAAGCCAGTATCTGCGACTCTGAGTACATTAACATCACATGCCGGAAGGTAGATCAAGTTGAATCTCCCATACCCTTCGCATCGTGCTAGACAACCTGTATCCGCATTGTAACGATCATCTGCTCGTACCTGTTTCAGCGAGATGGCTTCTAACGCACTTTTTAAGCGTTGAGTTGTTTAGACGCAAGGCTTAAATTTACTAAGATGATTAAGACGCAAGGCTTAAATTTACTAAGATGATTTGGGTCGTAGTAAACATTCTCTTCCTCTTCTTACTCGCGAATGCAAAAGGCAACACAACTTGACCTTACTACTCTTGGCAAAATTAAAGCAGTTAGCTCAAAGTAAACAAGAGCATGTAGAAATAATGGAGTGGCGTGCCTTCTACTTTGCACTGACTTATTTGGTATCGTTTTCTATTTGTTTCTGGAGTGGTTTCGGCCTTTAGTTACACAACGTAATCCCCAAAGCATCCCAATAAACAGCATGGGACAAGTACCAAATTGCCCTTGCTTGGAGTCTGATCTAAAGTAGGAAGGGAAATTCGCTACGACATCCTAAGCATTTGATGTTGCGAAGTACGCATCCACATTTTGCAATCGGCCAATTTCACAACACGCTGCGAGGGAATTGAAGTTCGGCCACTCTATGCAGCTGCAATATTTATCAAGTGAAAAGTATTCTTGCCATATCATTGTGGCAAATTTCAAGGGGTGCGAAAAAGGGGGACGCTAGGTTCAATGAAGTCTTATACTGCGTAATTGGAGCAAATAGTTTAAAATTAATTTAGCCAAACTCGCGCCTTAGAAGGTTTGCAAGCTGCCCGTCGATGCCTAAGGTAGAACATATGCTTTTCTTACATTCGTCCTACAGCTCAGGCAAAGATTCCAGAATAGCTTGTGGAAATAATTTGGCACTTTGCCTTTAAACCACCCATAAACCGTTCTGGTTACTTTGCAAAGCCAAAAAATACGATTCGTCCTGTGTGCGAGACTTTAATTATGTTGGGTGGAGAAAACAACGCTCAAGTTTTCACGCTCGCACGAAAGAATTGAAGAAGTAAGCAAGTGGTTGACGGCCAATCAGGAAAAAAATTTTGCTTGTAGGCCACAGTGCCTGAGAATTTCCAGCGATGCGAGACGAGGTGACTGAGAATTTCCAGCGATGCGAGACGAGGTGCGATGGCAGCAATCACTGACATGATTGATACAATCATCACCGAATAACATCTATTTGGGCTTTGTGCTATAGGGACATCCTAAGCGCCCTAGCATTGCCTAGCCATCCAGTTGTTTTTCTTTTTCCTTCCACAATGGAGGTGGGTAATGCTTGAAAGCGTATTGGCTTCCAAGCTTCAGCTACTTGCTTCAATTAAAAAGCAATGTCATCTACTTCTTGCTATAGTTTCCACCAATTCTCAAAAACAGCGGTTGTTCGCATTGAAAATGCACAGCTACACCGTTGCGTTGCAAGCATGTGACACGGATCAATTACTAGGCATGGGCGGTCGGTCATACTGGGTCGTGCCGCAGAGGCATTAAATGAGATCAGTATGAGCGTAAAGGTGGCAACCGGTTTATTGTACTGATGGCATGTGCTCGAACCCAGCCTGCGACATAGCGAATGTGGAATGGCAGCTGGGAGGCACAACTTCGTATTTTTCGTGCGAGGCCACTTGTTTCTATACAGATTTTATTTTCGCCCTGTTGACACGACCAAAAGCAGAGACCAGTGGGCACTTAGCTCCTCTGTGTCACAGAGGAACTAGTTACGAACTTCACGACGGCCCTACAGAGAGGTTGGTTGAAAATAATGCGACTGGATGGGAGGTGGCAGTGCCATCTGCTTTCCACATTGACATATCTTCAACTGGTTAACAATGGGTTTAATTTAAACATGTATATGGAATCATCTAGGTACCCCGTTGCGCCTTTTTTGGTCCTCACACCCATCATATGGCTTATTGTGTCTAAGCCTCCTCTACGAGCAACATGGTTGTGCACTGATTAACGTCCTCAACGAACCTGATTGAGCAAGCAAAATTAGGGACCACAAATGTAACAGGAGCAAAGGAAGACTTTTAAGAAAGCAATTCAAACGAAGACTGCAGCCATAGTCTGTTCATACTTGTATGCTCTTTTGCTCTGTCTCCATTGAGGCGCAAAAACCTGACAGATTTGGCAAAAACGGCACCCGCTCGATCAATCACGCTGTCTTTGACGCATCGATTACTTTCTTCAAGGTGGTCCAAGATCCTATTCAGATAGCGCCTTCAGTCCAAGATTTGGCGGATCGAATGGGCCAGCGAGAGCAGTTGCACCTCCATGGAGTAGGATAAGTGAGCGAGGACGCAAGAGGTGGTGAAGAATAAACATATTGGTCCAGAAAGGCGATTGAGCCATTGACAGCTCTTCCGTACCATCACATTCTAGGTAAGCTGCATGACAGAAGGGAATAAATTGGCGGGCATATTTCATGTCTTTCTACTCAGAGAAACTGCCCTCTATATCTATCGATTTCTATTTTAAAGTGAAGTTGAACTATGCAAACACTATTCTACTGCAGCTGTGAGTGTGTAAACGCGCGTTACCTCAACAGAGTGCTCTTGTTCCGCATGACTGAACTTTTCGCTAGATAGCTAAACCATGTTCAAATGAAAACGCACAACTGTCAAGCATCGATTCCGGATATTTAAAAAATCAGTGGTTTTGTACTTTGATGCTTAACTTTACATTCAGCTACAAACCAGAGCTTGGTGATTGCTCCAAATGATTCCTGCGCTAAGGGCGGCTGTTCTTTTGAGCAAGCACTATAAGGTATGAATTGCGCTAGGCACCCCTGCCTGCCTCATAGCAGGCAAAATAGGGTGTCACTACCGAGGTTGACGCAACTCTCTTATATGCTCGTACGAATGTTGACATTACCAAAAGTGTCGAAGATGCTCACAGTCAAAAAGAAGTCTGCATGCGCGTTGAGGCCGTCTTCGTATCGGTTCCGATGATTGAGGCCTGCCCGTCAGTGGAAGAGCTGCTTGCCCTTTATAAGCGTGGGTCAAATTACCAAACCAGTTACCAGGAGGTGGAGAAGTTTGAATGCCCAGTAACCTTAGACCAGTTTAAATTACACGATGGTTTAAGCAAACCAATGTTAGCCCGTCATTCTCCTTCTTGTTGCTATCAATGCAATGCAGACAGTAATGCGAGGAAAGATACTTAAAACGAAAATGCTGCACACCAATTGGCTCAGAGATAGACCCTCTGCGGATGGCAAGACGGCATGATTTGATGAGTGGGTTGAACGTAAGTGATTCAAATGGGCAGGCCATTTGTGTTATTGACGCAATACCTGCGTGACTAACTGCAACAACGCAATCAAAGGCCTGTCTTATCATTACTAGGTGCTGCCACCATGGCTCTGAGCGACAAACGACTCTGATTGTTGGACATAACAACATAACCAGAAGTTGGGCGACTTGATAACACCTATGGCTTCGGAAATATGTGCATGCTGCCTAATTTTTGTATCTACACAAGTACTACTCAGGAAAAAAATTTCCAAACAACCTGCAAAAAGTGATTTCAAATTATCTGTGGAGTGCACGAAGCACAACGGTGTACTACTCCTAAAACTAGATTTATTGTTATTTGCAACGACTTAGCGAATGATCAGTGCCATTCAAACTCGATCACTTGTGATGTGCGTTTATTCTTCAGATTCCGCAAAAATCAAGCATTGGGACTTCAAAATATGACAGTTTGACGCCAAACACTCCAGATTACTCGAATTTTGATGTCGCAAAGAGTTTGGCTTAGTATGATTAGAAATAGCAGCTGTTTTGCACTCCAAGTGGGCGAGATTGCGCAACCGCACGATTTTACAAGTGTCTGGATAAAAGCTGTTGCAAAACGTGTGATCTGGTGCGATTTCATTTTTCATGCACGAAGGCTACAATAAGAGGGGAGGTGACAATTAGACCAGTTGCTGCATGCTGCATCTTTTCTGCCACTAATTCGAGTAGGGCATAGTGAGTAGCCCGCGTTTTCCCACTCTGCACTTTCCGCACCCCATTATCAATGACTAGATTGGCAGAGCTTCATTTCCACCCATTTGAACCCAAAAAACAGCAACTGTCGTTTAGTATCGTTACTTCGTGCATTTCGCTGTTTAGCTCCACCACAATTTCAATCCATACCTAACCTGGGTATTTCAAATGTTTACAAATGGCAACATGTGAGATCAGTTACTCCAAAAACTCCATCAAACGATAACACGCTTAGACGGACGAGTCATCGTGGTGTGGGCAACGCAGTGGCGAGGTCACGACGGCATTTATGAGTTTGTCAACCCACCGTCACTGAGTTTAAAAATTGTTTTTAATGCAGGTGAAGCGGGTGAACCATGCCTAGAATCATCAGTCGCTCAATTCCCGAACTAATATTAGAATATACCAGTAGGTGTATGTCGAGCTCTCCTGATTTGCTGCCAGTTGGTAACGCATTCGTGCCCAAATCATAAGTGATGGAGCACTCATTCCAGTCAAGTCACGCAAAACTTCGTCAGATGTATGCTTAACTACCTGCAAATTAAAAATGAATGTTTTACTTTTTTGAGAAAGGTAAAGCAATCCCTACATAGGTGATCATTTGCTGGCCCGAAGTGAGCCGTGTGTACAGCGATGTTTGCAAATGGACGTCGTTGGCACCGCAGTGACATATCCACAGATGTAAATTCATTTGCGAGTTATTTGAGCACAGAACAAACTTGCAGACACAATCCCAAAGTTCCACTGGGAGACAGCAGAACGCCTCTTTAACTTTCATCATATAGTTTTGCATCGTATAACGCGCGCTGATCAGTTCAGCTAGTTCTCTAGCTCTGTTCATCACATGTTGACGCCATGTTCTGTGAACGTGTTAAAGGGTGCTGTAAAACAACCCTGAGGTCACTGGCGTCAAAAATTTGCACGCCAAATTCTGAACTCACCTCAGAGTTCAACTTTGCTACAAGCTACATGACGAGTTATGTCTTGGTGCACAAATTATTCAATTCCGTCAAATCAATCAACACAAACCTGTATGNGTCTTGGTGCACAAATTATTCAATTCCGTCAAATCAATCAACACAAACCTGTATGCAAATCATAAAACTCATAAGCTCTTTTCGCAAGTATTTATCCGCTGCTGCCGTAGGAGTGCGCATGTGTTTCGCTTCTACTCATGTTTCCATCTTTCCATTTTCTTCTTCTTTTAGTCTATTACCTAAGCAGTTTTTGGAGAAGGACACACATTTGTGCCATGAAACTGGATTCGGTGATTTTTGCTGGGGTATAAGTTTGCACTTGCTTTTTACCCGTGCATGTTGGGGATGTGTACATTAAGAGGCTTGAAAGGAGTGGATTAAATGGACACCTATAGCCATCGGATTGAGTACAACCGATCCATCACATCCTCATCCTAGCAGAGATTGCCTCTGAAAGGAGCTTTCGACTTGCCAATTGAAATGTGTTCACGTGAACTCGCATTTGGCAGTATCTCGCCCCTAGGACAATGAGGTCCCAAGAGTTAGGCTTGCTCCTTATCTTTATTCAGGGCAGCGAACGCAAGCACATTTTCATCAAGAAGCTCCACCGATTACAAGGACAATGAGGTCCCAAGAGTTAGGCTTGCGCCTTATCTTTATTCAGGGCAGCGAACGCAAGCACATTTTCATCAAGAAGCTCCACAGATTACTGATTGTTCAGACCCGAAATCCGGAAAAACTAATAAATTCTGGGAGAAATAGCTGTCTTCCTAAAATGCAACAATTGACGGAAACATCCACTTTCACGGCTAATCGTTTTACCGATGATTTGATTCGCATCCTATGCAAACAATTCGCCTTACGGTCTACTCTTGCTGAGGCAACTTATTACTGGCGCAAGCGTGCGAAATAATTTGCAGTGAATGCCATTTGATCAGCAAAAATGGGGTTGGCATGTGACGTAAAGCGATTTAGCAGTGGCAAGTTTGGACGCATTGTGATGGTGTATGGCTCTTTTGGGTGCAGTAAACACAATGTGATCTACTTCCTCATTTATTACGAATTCCGCTGAAAAACGGCAACGCTAGTCAAAGGTACTGTATTTTGCGGTTTCCGTTTAGTGCAGCATACTTTGCATCAAAGGCGCGAAACATAACGTTTATACCACTCAACAAAGAAGCATCTCATTACTTGTCACTATGGCAAGGGAGCCATGGGCTTACTTTTAAACGAGACAAATGGAAATGGAGGGGCGGAATGGCCAAATGGTGCATAACTCTAAATCTCATCGAGATCTGAGAAGGGGAACAGGTATCGAAGATGGTGGTGGCCACGGTAAAGGAGGGAAAATCGAGGCTGGGAGAGTCTGAATGAGAGAGTTAGCAGACGACGGAGTAGCCACATGGGCCAGAGGTCCATGAGAGGGGCCTGACCGCAACCCAGGCTCAAGGGCTGCAGCAAGCACGCAGCCACGGAGGCACTAATGAGCGCTGGATGAAATCTCGACGGACCAAGTGTCGTATAGGACTCCATTCGTGATATCCATGCCACCCAGTTAGTCACCAGGCCCATAACGGCTAGAAAGCGGAGACAGATGGGTGAGGGGTAAATACCGTCCTCTCCTTCGCACCCTTCGCTCCCCAAGTCCTCTTCCTTGACGGGGATGGGCACGTGGTAGAAGGGTGAGATAGCATCGAGCGGCGTTATCCAAAGAATACCGCTGAGTCGAGGTCTCGGCGATGCAGAGTGGTGCATCAGATTGAGCAGAGGCGACAGCGGCGACAGTGCCTATTTCATACATAAGCAGAAACTCTTCACCATACCCCCATTTTGACTTTCACTTTGCAGCCTCACGTCACAAAACCTTAGATGCATTCAACCAGACAATGAACTACACACGGTAGTGAGTTCAGAGCTGCTAAGCTTTCTTCAACAGCTCAAATAGTATTCAGATTAGCCATCGAGTATACATCATGGCTCAATCCATTTCTTGTGCTTGAAAAAACCTGATCAGCTAGTTGAAACTCAGCACAAATACAGACAGATGGAAAATTACTGTGGTCAGTAGGCTTACCATTGGATCGAGAAGAACGAGATGTGACGTATCTTGATTCTTTGCGCAATAGCGACAAATATCTGACAGCAATCGACCCGAACTGGCTCTCCACGGCGGGATTCGGATGCCTGCCATTGAGAGATCCACGTTTTGCTGTGGAGCAAATCGTATGGACCACCGGCTACCACGAACAAAACACATCCAATTCGAACACAGGCCTTCGTTAACAGAGTACTTTACCCAGTCGTATTCGTATTGACAATCCAAAATTTCTGCCATTAGTGGGCAATGTACACAACCATCCTTGTAGGCTGAAGATGTGACAGCCGAAGACGGTTCTTTACTTTCTTCATCCAGCTCACTGGAATTCTTATTGTCTTCTACTATAGAAGCGCCGTCGCTTTTCGAAACTGAGCTGTTCACTTGGTCAGTGATTCCACTCTGAGTGTCTACTTCATACAATCCACTGGGTGTGGAGCCAACGTCACCGTGGTGCGAATAAGAGGGGTCGAAGAGCTGTGCAATGCATTGACTTCCACTGCCGTCATCGCCGTCTTTGTCCAAAAAGCATGCAGAGTTCCCTCTCCCTTGGTCGGTTTCAAAAAATAGACTACCAAACAAGGCATTCGTGCCTTTGCCATCCAACGCTGACCAAGGACAAAAGTCTGCAGTTAATGGCAGCCCGATAGATTTTCTGATTCCGAACATATTGCTAAGATTCAGGGAAGAGTCACAGCTAGTGTGAGATTGAAAAGAACCTCTACAACACTTGAACAATGCGTACCACGGACAGTTGCTGGATGTTTGTCTTGACTCTGGGTGAGGCTGATATTCACGTAGGACATTTCCGATGAAGAGAGTGTTATAGTGGTCACCTAATCCATTGCGATGATATGCATTTCCCACATACTCAATAAAGTAGAAAACCGTGTAAGTATCTGGGTCCCGATAATTATGAGGATGCCATATAAGAATGCGCTGTGACTCCACTTCAGATGGTGAACGCTCTGCTGCATAAGGGTCCCAGGAAATACCCTCATCTTCAGGATCAAACGCATGACGAATCTTTGTATAAGATGGAACAACATCAGAGGTGGTATCGGAGAGTGCATAAATTGTCCCAATGTTAGACTCCTGAGGAAATAGAATAACATTATTTCAGGTTTCTATAAATGCTTCACGAACATTCCTTACAGTGCAATTTCCTTTACGAACCCTATCATCTTCTGAAGCCGCGGCATTGCTGTGAGCACAAATAATTTCACTGCCCTTCTGATCCAGTTCGTCCTTCATTTCCATCGCATTTCGCGTCTCCTCCAAATAATCTTCTTTGTTGGGCAGACAACCATTGTCGCTGGCCCACTCGCACCACGCGGCATTTGGCGGAAAGCGACATCTCTTGTCAGAGAGACCAGCAAGCAAGCGCTTCGTCATCGTAGGTAGCTGGGCAGGATCACCGGATATGCCGGAGCAATTGTTTGGAGAGTCAAAAGTGGGATGATCGATAGGGTAGAATACCGCTTTCACCAAGTCCAGCAGGCCATAGCAGCTGTGCGTCAGGCAAGCCAAAGGGACGATCAAGACTTGGGATAAGTCAACAATTTTCTCTATTTAACACAAAATGGTTTTTGACTGAACTTTCGGGCCCCACGTCTATTTCCGAGAGTCCAATTTCATGAATTATAAGGGTAAGGCTATTCGTTTCCCGCATTCACATTTGCAGGTTTCATCTGCGAATTATCAGTTATTTTACGAAATGCATCGACTATTACTCTTCACTAGGGATTGCCAAAAATTTTAATCCACAAGATTTTACTCACCTTCGCCAGTCGTCAGGAAGGCTCAAACATACACACCCATCCGAAAGGTCAATGTTAGGATGAAATATGGGTGAATCGAACGATACCTCAGGACTACTGGTGGAATATGCGGAACAGCATTTGATCGAAAATTAAGCACACCCCATTGAAGCATGTTCCGTGCAATAGCTCCGGTGATGCTCAAAGTAGTGCAATGCGTGGCCTAACTAAAGGGATTGGCGTGCATCGTAAAGTCAACCATGGTTCGTACGATTCAAATGAGAGACTTGGGTATACGAAGGCAGTGTAAGTGTGCGAAAAAAATCACATTTAAAATTGATACGTCTCTGATTGTCCAAATATTGTGCATTGCGTTAATTCTCGCATGCTTAAGCGACTTCCCACGCAAACAAAATTATTGCCAAATTGTCAGAGAAAGTTACAATCATTAGGAAATCCGCATGCACATTGTAGCCAGATTTGGGGCGCAGACAAACCTTGACCGTGATTCCATCGACCCCGACAATGAATGCTTGGCCGTCGATGCAAACTTCAGGTGTTCTATAGAGCTACTGCATGTCCCTTATAAATGTGCGCTGGGTCACTGGGTCTACAATCTAGACAGAGTTATTGCTTGAGCCATGTCGACGCGACCAAGATTGATTCAGACCCTGCACCACACAGCAAATATCTAATGATTTGTTGGTCTTCCTTTAGACACTACGAAAACAAATCGGCATTCAGATGGCTGCAATTCGAAGACACCGACAGCACGCACTGGCGTATGGAAAGACTGACCGCTAAATGAGTGTTCTGCACGGAGCAATTTGCATGTGAACTGATTTCTCGTGTCAAGAACACAGGGTTTTACAACTGAGCTTAATAAGAGTGACCTGAATGGACAGTCCATCTGCCTGACATGTTTTGCTAGCGCAAAATCTGCAGAATCGATCAAAACAGCTTTTCATTATTCGCCACTCTACCTAGCAACTAGGACTTAATTCGTATTGCTAAACGGATAGCTTTTTTCCGTTAACCCACGTATTGCGTTCCCAACCAAAAGCCTTGCCCGAGGGAAATAACCCACCCTGCCAGTGTGCACATCCACACATCAGGCCCCACGAAATCTAGCACCAATGCTGTAATCGCTATGATTGTAAGCATCGTGCATTCACGTTTGGCACTAGTAACACATCAACCACAAGTTCAGTAGGTCAAGAATCCTTGTTCATGTGTGCCCACTTTTATGTAGTTAGATAACAAATAGCCACTCGACGCAATTCCTCAACTCCATGGAATCGACGAAGTCGAAACACCCTTTGCATAGACTGCAAATGGATGGTACGCGTAAAATCTGACAAACATCTGTGCTGACTGATTCTGTGGTGCTTCAATGCCATTCGTGCCTTCTGAATTCTGTGCAACAATGCGCAAGATAACGTGTCCTTTTAATAAATACATGAGCTTAGGTATATCTTGCCCTTCACATTAAGCCTATATCAAGGATTGCGATAATAAATGATGCCACGTCCTAATGTTACATATCAAGGACAATAAGAAGGTAACTGAAACCGACTCGACAAAATTGTCACAAGGGTTCGATCGAACCGCCAAAAGTCAATTCCCAAACACCTCCTGTTGCAATCTACTTGAAATGATTTGATTTCGATGGGTGCGTTTCCATTGCGACCTCGATGCATGCATCGAAGAGAAGCAACGGGCAAATAAAAGTCAATTCTTCAGGAATAGGAACCTGGTAGGGAATCGCTAAGTTAAAGGTGATACAAGGGTGAGGGAAGAAAGTATTCGGTTTTGGAATTTTAAAATACAAAATTTAACTGAAAATGAGACACTAGCGGCCACGCACCTAAGGGATGTTGTGGTTTAGAGCACATGGGTCCATGCGGTTGTGCGATTTATAGGTCAAGACGAGCCAATCCGCATGCAGTGGCATTTTGATTCGCCATTCTGTCGTTAAGCACAGACGACTCGCCTTAACGATGGTTGGCATTCCCAAGGTCTTCCTACGCGCATGTGGGACCTTAGTTCGGGAGCGAATCATCCCGAAATTCGCATTACAAAATTTGACATGCCTAATCTTTTTGTGCGACAATTTATGCATTGGCATTGCGTTGCTTAATCATGATTCGATCTCATTCTCCTGAGTAGTCTTTGTTTCATTACTATTAAAAAATCGGCAGTCTAATTGGTCTCTTCTATTCTTAGTTGACGAGGTTGCAATATTGACAAGAAATAACAAAACCTTGCAGTTAGAGTACTTCTTTGTTCACAAAATAAACTAGCATAGGATTACCAGCCGAATCGCAGGAATTATGTCAGAAAGGTACCAACAAGCCAGGCTTAACATCGAGTGTTTTGCTTTGGTGCAAGTGACAGTTTCCACTGGCGACTTCCCCAAATTTTCACTTTCACGTAGAAGTAGGTGGTTTTGATTCTCCACCAGATTAACCCACGTCCAATCGAATTGTGTGATGCGGCGATATAAGACTCAAATTTGCATTGTTAATGTCCGTTTTTGGGCTATTTTTGCTTGCTTCTATGACGTTAATCTTTTAAAGTGAACTTGACATTCATCATCTGGTAACATGCTTGCAGTTGTATACCTGGAGTTCCCCGCTTATTCGGCATGAATTTGCTTACATGCCATTTCATCACTTGTGTGCAAAGTTGTACGAACTATCTCCGTTCAAGTTCTACTGATAGTGAAACATGGGGCAGCAGACTTCTTCTAAATATTGCTCATCTTGACTTCTCCTCACCTGAATCGCTTATAGAGATTAATGGATTCAAGACTGTTCAAAAACCTTTGGTATGCTTTTTAAAGTTAAAGTGCAACCCAATTATATCCAGCTCACAATCACGCTCTGATTTTCCGATTTCTCCTCCCAAAATTTCAGGCAAGCTAGTCACATTAATTTACTCAGGAAACAAAAAATTGAGCCCTATCAACCGCTTGCGCAGTGGCTATCACTGAACCACAATTCTAAATCACCAAAAGCATCGTTGTCGTTTTGTCAAGGGTCTCTCGATGCCAAAGCATGGGAGAGCATATTCGGGCGCATAACACTGAATGTAGTTTGTGGAGTCGACGCCTGCCGAAATGCAGGATTGGATCTTGGGCCATTTAGGAAGGCACAGATGACCTAAATGTTTGAAATGTTAGAGTTAATTATTACTACATCAAGTAATTTCCATAAAAAGGACTTGTTACTTCTCTACAAGTGCACAACTAACAACAAACTGCCACATTAAATCTGACAGCTTTAGAATGTAAATAGTTTTAAGGCAAAATTTGAAAAGTTACAGCTCTAAAATATCCACTGTCAGAAGTTGGTCCATAAACGTGGCTATTTAAATTACAGCTTAAATATGACTGTTTATAGGACCACGTGTCTTCCCTTGTGAAATCAACGTTGTGATTTATTCCTAACTTCAGATGACGCGACCCATCGCCAGGTGACCTGTACATCAATCTGTCCCTCCAGGACCACCATACCCTCTGCCATGTAAGCAGTGCCGCGCAAAGGGCTTTAACTTTGTATTACTAACGGTGCATCGGTGTCATGTGTCCAGAGCTAATGCGCATGGTCTTGTGACCTCACTGTCGATAGACATACGGATTTATCCTCGTGCCCCCGGTCACGTGCAGCCACCATGAATGGACATATCGATCTGTAATTGCTCACATGCCACGTAGCTCCACAGCTTTGTACATCCGGATTCACCTGTGCTACAGTCGCTCGTAGTAGCAACCCACTGGATTCCATGATTTGAGGAATTCAGCTACTACTACTGTTTTTCTTCGTAAACCATAAATCTGCTGAAAATGTACGGACGCATACGATTAGGGAATACAAAAAGAAATTATGTACTTTTTATCAACCTTCTCCCTCTAAATACTCACTTTCTAATCCGCATTTTCACAACTTCGAATTGTTTTTTATTTATCGTTACGGTTTTGGAAGATTTTGGAGGCATTGTTGGACCAATTAGTCAAACCTATACAATTCCGTGACATTTAGGCTACCATTTCAGTTTAATTTTTACATCGCCATACCACAACTGCTACTTACTCCGCTAAAGTAGACTTGGTAAACGTGTGCTTGCCTGTCTTTAGTTTTTGAGGACTATCCAGTTTTCGAACGGCTGAACATACTCATCTTCTACGCGGCCTCTAATTTGCAGCACATTAGGGCAGTCCTCTGCCACCACCTTCAAAAGGAAGGATTAATATTTTCAGGCAAGTTTGTACTGATTTGTAGAACCTCACCGTCCATTGTACCCGTTTTAGGTCAAATAATCCTGTTATTATTGAGCCTCATGTTTGAGCATCTCACAGTTCGAATACGCTCTTGACCGAATATCGGCATTTCTCTCGTAAGTCTTCCTACTAAAGTAGATACAAAAAAAAGCTTCCAATGACTCCACCACAACTCGTTTGTCACGAACCAGTGCAGCATGTAACGCCATTGTATTCCTGGACCGGATCGCTTAGGCGTAAGTGTGCACAAACTCATGCTGCAGAGTCACATGCATTCACTTCTTAATGAGGGACCGTCCCTTCACTTCCTACCGCTTTGGTCTGCATTTGGATGCTTTGGTAAATTTTTGGCATGATTGGTCACACTGTCAAAGGATTTTCCTGAAAGAGCAAACTTGTGGGTTTTGAATCGCCTATGTGCTTTAGCCACTCCTTATTAAGGTTAATTTTACATAAACCAGTCGCAAAAAGCAGGTGTTAGACTGACGAGTAGAGGTTAAATAGGTGCGTGTAAGCGGCAAACTACTGCGGCCACTTCTTTTATACGGGTGTAAAGACTTTAACATTGCTTCCGCTACTTAACAAAATTAACGTCTCACAAAAGAGGCTTTCTTATTTTGTTGAAGGAAACTAAGCGAGATAACTTGTGGATGGTTCACAGTCAAACTACTTATTAAAACGAACAGGAAAAGTTACCCTGGATCATTTTTAAATCATTGTAAGAGCTGCAAGACAAATGCCGAAATGCATTAGGTTTATTTTTTTTGGCATTGGTAAACACCTTGCAGTACTTCTCAAATACATGTACTATTCAATTAATTTTTAGACAGGTGGAAACCCACTGCGAATCCACTGACTGTATTGTTTGCTTCAAACATGCAGCACGAGACCTTTTCATACCCAGCATCTCCCTTCCCTTAAACGTTTGATTTGAGCGAATTGATAAGACATTGACACATTCCATTTGGCAAATACTGCAACTGCATAAAGTGGTAAAAATTTACTTTCCTTTCAGTGGGTTGTAACATTGCCAACTGCTTGGGATGGTGAAGTAAGTATTCACTCCCACGTTTGATTGGCTTCCAAGCAGAAAAATATTTGGATTCTTGCTGCATGCTATATTGTGGGAAACAGGCAGAATTAGACAGGAAGATGGCAATAGGAGAAAAACTCTACCCATTACTTCCAAAAACCATGTCTATCCATACCGTTGTTTGCTTTATGCTGACTATCATTTACCAAGACCGGTAAGGTCTCTTTCCATTGTCTTTTGCACTTGTGAAGAAATGCAAGGCTAAGTCAGGCCGTTGAAAAAATGGCTCAAACCATTCACTATATATCACTATTAGGTAGGTGAGAAGAGGATTATTATTATTACCGCAATTAAGATTCATTAAAAGTACTGCCCTTGGAATCATGTGCTCGACAAAGAGGATATAAATAAACACATTACTATTAGGTTTTAATTATGTCCAAAGTGCTAAAAGCGACGCGAAATCTAACTCCTTAATATTGGTGCATTGATACTAATCAGTCCTAAACTAAGTAATGGTGATGTTAAGCAAAAGTCAAAAATTTTAACCATGCTGAGGCATTACTTTCCAAATGCCTAACATTTGTGGCGAACTGTGGGAGCTGTCAGTTAACAATGATTGAATTCGGTAAAGGTGTCTATGACGGGATTTCAATCAAATCTCATCTTTCAATGAAGAGAATCAACAAATGGTTGCGTAATTTTATGAAATGAAAACCACTATGCCTGTTTAACCTAACGTTTTGCAAATCACGGATTTCTGCAGGATGACTTGGCGGTGCCCACATCCATGCGATGGAGCGTTTGTGTTGTCATTGATGGGTTTGCGAATTTTTAAGGAGATTTAATTTACCTCAGACAGTTAGCATACACAGAAATCGCTTCCCTATGATCGTATGGTGGGTGAGAGTGCGTAGACAAACAAGTTTATTTGCTGCTTCGAAAAGGCTGTACATCGAATCAAATAGCTGTCTCCTTCATAATGTAATGGCCTCTCTTTCTATGAAATAAGTAGGCATTTTCAAGTCACCCGCTTGCCTGGAACTCGCATATTTACACATACGTGATCGCAATTGCATGTCGCAACTTAAGGTGAGAAAGCGTTAGGAGAGAAAGTAACCTCTAGGATATTCAGCGAAGATCCATTACCGTTTCCTTAAGTTAGGTTAGTTTGAATACACTACTAGGCAAAAGGTTCAAGTTCTCTGTATTTCGAAAAAGTGAAACAACAGGGTAAAGTCCTTCTCCTTAGTAAAGCATGCCTTGACATCCCCATCTAGGTCTGTGACGGCGGTCAATGGCTGGGTGAATGACCACCCACGCCCCAATATGGTCAAGAAGCTAAGTTGCGTGATTCTTCAATTGCATCGGTGACTACCCAAGTTTGCCATAGTGAAGCATGAAGAGCAGCCCTTGGATTCTTGCTTTCTTTAGTTATGCTTTGAAAGCATACAGCCTTTTCCTGATCTTTTTTCTTCTCATTGATTTAATTTCGTCTTCTTATTGTTCATGTAAACTTTAAGATCTCACACTCTGTACCCCTTTTGACCTCATCACAGCTAACCTAGCAATAAATATTTAGGTCTTCCACTCCCTTATTCACATAATTATGATCACTCTGCAGTTGACAAGGCCAGAGTTGGTGGAGGAAACGAAAGAGAAGCCATTGTCACAGGATAGTATGGGCATTAAAATTCCAACGATGAAATCTGTTACGTCTAGATGTCTTGGAGTATCCGTCATCAACTCCACTTGCTCTTTTAAAGGTCTTGCAGGACGGAGAGGAAGAATTGGAATTAATCCTTGTTGATGGTTATGAATGCTTGGGGCAAATAATTGCAGGAATCGGCGCTTTCCAATATTTGGTTTTTATTAAATTTTTGTCTCCATCCGAACTTTGCCACTTACGGCCATTTCTTGTGTGGCAAGTGCATGTGCTGTGGCTAAAATAAGCATAGCAGGTAAAGTCATGAAAGCGGAAATAAGGGAAGGTGTCGCGGCTTGCCTCGAATTTCTCTTATTTTTACTCGTTCCACACCTTTTCTTCCGATGCCATAATTTTGATCGAGAAGACTGTGCAGGCGTTCGTTTGAGGAAAAGAAGAACGTAAATGACTAAGCAAAAAGAGCAGAATTATTTGCGCACCTTCTCCAGTTTAAAATGCATTAAGTTATTAATGTGCGAAGACTGCGACACGTTGGGTTCAAAGAAACCGCGCGGATGAGCAGTTCCATATCACTGCAATGCCGGTTGTAGACTCTGACTGAATTGAGCTTTACCCTTCTCAATGTTGAGACGATAGAATGGGTTTCACCTACGTGATTGGTAGCCTTTTAAAGATGGTTTTCTTCAAGATGTAAAAGCTTTTGCTTGGGACTTATAGAAGCAAATGAAACGGATATCAAATTCCATCATTAACTGTAAAAAAACGGGAATAGATTACACTTAACGCTTAGCCATTTTCATGCATATTTTCAAAGAACTGGTCATTGCATAGATTAAACCTCGTGAAAGCTAAAGAAGGAGTGTCTGAGCCATCAAAAGCAGGCACAGCCATAAAAAAGAGGAAAGGATGAGAACTGCACAATGGCCTTACTAAACTCTTCGATGGCAATAATAGACATTACTAGGGTGAAAATAATACACAGTTTAGCACTACCAACCAACGATAAAGACGGTGGCAAGGGGTGTAAAGTTCACACATCAAGCAACCATTTCAATTTCAGATGACGGTTTACAGTCACGCTGTTTCAAAGAAAGAGGGAGATTTTTTCGGAAAAAAGACCTATGTAACTGTGTCAAAAAATGGACGCTGAGATTGGTAGAGAAAGGGTTTCAATGCAGGATGTTTTTGTGGGAAGAAAAGAGCAGCAACCTAAATAAAGCGCGTGTAGCAGAGTCATTAAGAGGCGGAAGAGTGAAAAACTGCCTCTGTGAACACCGTTCTATCGACCCCGAAAACACTTAGGAAATTGCGAGAAAAAATGACATAAGTAATTACGTCACGGACTAAAATAACAAAATTAAAATTGGGAAGCAAACTGTCCAAAACTGTTTATAATCAGCAAAACTATCGCATAGAGTGGATTAAGTAATTGTCAGCAGAAAATTGTGCACTCGAAATTCGTATCGTTTAAATGTAGCTAAATACCTAACAATTCCTGATGAGTTGACGGGTCTGATTCCAGACAGTTGACGTGTCCATCAGGAAGGTTTTCACGCGTGCCCTCCCAACTACGAACCTGAAGCTTGCTTTGTCAAATGCCAGGTCATCCTCTCGAGAAATTGGAATAACCAGTCAAATTAGGAGAAAAGCACATCAAACGCAACTATTTTTTGGAGTTGCATTTCGTCTATCTCTTCGGCTATTCGAAACTCGGTGTACATTTCTTTCGTCTTTGCGGCAGTCATAAACTAAGGCTTTGAAGATCAGCGCACAATCAACTTTGGCCAAATTAGGTGCGAGCAAATATAAAAGTGCTTCATTTTTCATGCTAGCAAACAAAAGTAAATAACTTATATGGTATCAAGTCAATTTACTGCTATGCTGCTAAACCGCATTTAAAGTACTAAAAAAAGAGGAAAAGCCTCATTATTTTGCTATTACTTGCCCCGACACAACGTAAACGAAACCGTAAATGGTAGTTCCTCACAGCAGTCAATGAGGAGAGCAAACCAAATCAAGGTTGATAAAGCTTATCTTTCAGAATCGCTAAGGATATCAATGACTTCCAGCCAAATCAAGGTTGATCAAAATTGTCTTTCAGAATCGCTAAGGATATCAATGACTTCCAGTTTTGACCTGCCATCTGGAAAAATCATCCACGTATACACAGCGAACTTGCAACAATTCACGGATCAGTCTTAGTACTGTCGTTCATCTAAATAAAGGAAGCAGGACTGGTGTTTTTATTCTAAAAACCGTAAACAAATGTATAGCACGTGCAGTCACCACTTCGCCCAGTGTAATTTTAGCTAAATAATCCGCCGTTTTCTAGACATTAATTGCAAATCCATAGGAACATGTAGGACTAAAGCGTAAGGCTGATTGCATTTTGGATTTCCAAAACGACGTTTGAGCAGTTACATCTATTGGCAGTGCAAAATTCCACCACACAAACATCTTCTCAAACTAGCGATTCAGTCATCATATCGGTGGTCTTAAAATACTTTCTAGGATTTCGGACCATCCGCAAATATATTACACAGTAATTTTTAGGTTTTTACGATTCATTGACTACATAAATGGTTCGGAATATACAGTACTTATAAACGAGACAATGTGCTGCATCGGTAGCTGCTGCTCCGAATTAAATTAATAGCAAAAGCATCTTTCGATGCTTATGGGCCTTCCTAGAAATCGGTGGGTTTGGAAAAAGGGTATGCGAAATTTCTCTTTCAGGTCGCAATCGGCTTCGAGTTTTGACATCCCACTTTGAAAATATTAGACATTTTCTGTGAAGCAGTCTAGATCGGTAACGGTGTAATTTGCCATGCACTTTTTCAGGACGTCTAAATTTAAGGCCCTGCTCTTATACCTATCCTCATTTTATAGACTCAACTAGCAAGTTGTATTTACGTCAGCTTTCGTAACGCTCACTTTCTCCTAAATGCATTACAAACCTGCTGAGAAATTTAACAGCACGAATCTTTTTCGTTGGAAAAAACGAACACAACACAACCGTTTATAAGCTGATCCTGGAAAGTTGGAGCACACTGGATGGGTTCAGCTAAGAATTCATGCAAATACCAAGGTTATGCTGCCACCAAACAAACCTAAGTTGTTAAAAATGATCACAATGACAATTTCGGGAACGTTGGGTGGATAATGGACGTCTAGCACCAGTTCACCATTGCACAAATTCTTGAGATGTGTCTCTTTTATTTTTCACCTTTCGCTTCAATTTAACTGCTTGAGAGCTTAAGAACTTTCACTCCAAGCAATCCGCTAAGACCTAAACTTTAATCGACGATAATCAACAAAAAACCATCCCTTCCAACGGCAAAGAAGCAGCAACCCAAAACGCAAGTTGGTCTCAACGTAATGATATTGGTCTAGCACAGCCTGACAATGCAGAGAAAATAAGGGTTGAGATGTTAGGCAAAATCAAGCTACCCAAGCTTTCGCGCTCTCTCTTCCCTGACTTCTTCTCCGCTTTCAGTCGCATCCGTGTTCCTACAATGCATAATCAGCGTCTCGCAAGTCGCCTACACCAATGAATTTTGAGTCCCGCTTTCTGAGTGCTTTAATCTCAGACACCTGCAAGCAAGCTAAGAATAAAGCAACGTATGATCCTACTTCATCACAAATAACCAAATCAGCGGTGCACCTGTGTAACAGTCCAAATTGCGGTAGGAAAAGCTCAAAATCTGGCTATATATTCTTAAGCCCTCTGAAATGATAGCAGGGCCTAAACACCTGCATAAAGGATAGACCATATACTCACTCTTTGGTTGCAGAGCTCACTTCACCTCGCAGTCGTTTACACACTTCATTAGCTCATTTTTATACCCAAACCGCTTAGCGTAACAATGGCGACGTTTTCAATCATCTGTTTTGCTGCCAAATTCTCCTCTTCGAATCATAAAAATTCAGCTTCACGCTTAATAAATATGACAATTGAAGCCTTGATTTTCAACAACCAGAAGATTCCGTAAAAGCGAAACGCATTGTAGAGTCTTCATTAGGTCCATTTTGTCAGATATCATGCAGGCATATTTTTTGAGCAAATTTCGCACCGGTATTGAAATCATACAAATCTAACTTCCACTGTGGAAAGCATTAAACTACTAACCTGCAATTTTGAAACCAAAAAATTGTAAAATGGTTGGACCCACACCGCAATGGGCCAAGATTTGTCTTCCCTAGACTGCTTCCAAGCAAATGCTTGTTCACTCCAAGGAGAGGTTGGTTTAGCATCAATAATACGCATCACGTGTCTAGATATGTGAAAGCTCAGCCTGTAGAATAGAGAACCAACACAACAAGGACTTACAGTAGCATTTAGGCTTTGATGATCCTCATTTCGAGGTTCACATTCTTTTCATGACGCTTGCATGTGGTATTACGTGTTTTGTTGCCGCATTGTGCTGGGAATAGATGTCATTAGGCTCAGACTTGATGCCCTCGCCTCCTGCATACGCAACTACTGTTGTCTAGATCAAGATTATATTGTAAATTGCCAGGGGATTCAGGCACATGGTGAGCATCAAGACTTCACCACTTCCCGCTGGTAGTATGACGGTGACAGGAGGCAGCATATCGCACAAATCATCTAAGACTTTGGGAATATGAAGCCGAGTAACCCCTGGTGAGGAAGCGAGGCGTGTTTAAACTATATGCAGGCACCGTTTCAAGAATTTCGAAGCACAGCTACGAAGTTTCCGGTGTTTCAAATCTCGCTAGCAGTAAAAATTTGCTCAATTACTTGTGAGGTCTACGATTATACATTTTAGAGTTGGAGCCAAAGACTGCTCATTTTCATGAAAGCAGTACGATTTGTGCATATTTGATGGGTCACGAAGGGTATTGTGGGCAGATAAGAGCATGCTTCAGCCACCATGACCATAGACGGTAAAGTGCAATGTGGAGTGTTAACAATAGCCCAAAGCGAGGAGTTGCAATAAAAAGAAGCGCAAACTTCTAAAGAAGAAAAGAAATCCAGGCACTGCGTGCATCGCCACTCACTCCGCTTTTGACTAAAATGGAAAAAAACAGAAACCCCGAAAATGAAGCTCTGATCACCACCACGGTGATGCAACAGGCGGCAGGATTCCAAATACTATTGGAAATTTAGTTCACGTTAGGGACCGATGCCGAAGTGAAGTCGCATAAAGAAATTGTAATTACACCTCTCCCTTACTAGGCTGATGATACCTTCAAAATATTTCATCGGAAAACGAGACAGGAAAATTGGATAATAACAACGAATGAGTGAAGCCCCAGAATATTTCCCCAACCTCAAAAGTTTAAAGGATATAGTTGTCGGGGTCTCCACCGCCCGCAGCTATGGTTTCCTGCTTATCTACCACATTTCCACTACGCCGACCTGGCCTTCAACAATACTCAACCCCATTTTTCTGCCTATCTGCTTCATCTTATCCCTGCTATGCAGTTCTCATTTATCCAGAAATTTATTTCTACACATCTACCTCACCTCCTTCTAGTTGTCAAGACTCCGTCAATTTCAAACCAAATTACTGACATTTCCGCAAAAGCCTCTCCTAGTTTTCCTGTATTCATCACTCCATCACCCCATTTTCTACAACTTACCTGAATTCCTGGCGACGTTCTAGATCCCATCACTTCAGAGTCTAACTCTGAAAATCTGCAGCCATCGGACCATCCTGTTCCCTTCATTCTAGAGCCTAATTCATTGTTTACCCCAGGACCTTCTCGATTTCTTGTTCTGATCACTTCAAAACCCATCTCTCGACACGTCCACCACATTTCCTTTCCAAATTTTCAATTCTTGTAAATCTAAAGCCCAAACGTGTGCTTCATTGCCTTAATTCGGGTGCCCTTTCCCGGTTCCTATCACATATGGACCCAATTTGCCATCTAATTCCTTCCGCTTCTTTTAGTCTTTGAGTTCCTATCCCGAAAATATAACTCTATCAATCTGCCCTAATCCTCCTCTCTAGCATTCCAGTTCCTGCTGTGCAGGATCTGATTTTCTGCAAACCTACCTTTAACCCTATTATTTTTTGCACCGCACTATTCCAGATCCTCACTCCCTTTAAATTTCATGGTCCCTATCGCTCCATCACCTGCATCTCTGGCTACATGCCTAAGTTCCTTTCCCATAATGCAATCCTTTACAGGCCAGAATGCAGTTTCTCTACATGTACACCTCAGTTCTCCCACAGACACCTAGCCACCACCCGGATCCACACCACTGCGTACCTTGCCTCGATTGTGCCCTACTTCCGGTCCCACCAATGGAACTTGCGATTTTACAACCGATTCACCTCAATCATTCCAACCGTCTAACCCTGTCACTGCAAGAACTGATTCTCTCTATATGCATTTTAGTTCTCTTACTTTCCTTAGTTTCATCACCATAGGAACAAATTAATCAATAATCCTCCTAGGTTGCAATCCAGTTAACTAGCTCCCATTATTCCAAAGCCTAGTTATCAAACCATGTACCACACTTCCCCCAAAGTTTCCAATTCTCATCACTTCAGAGCCTAAACATTCATCACAAGCCCTCCCTACTCCAGCATCAATCGTTTGCTTACCCATGTAAGTAAGACGGAGGAGCAGAAGCCGGGGTGAGGATAAACAGAAAACATCTAAGTGGCTGTAGAGGTACATCGAAAGCTAGAAAGATAAAAGCATGTAAATAACCACAAAATAAACAACAAGCGAGTAGGTGAATTCAGGGTAGGAGAAATATCTGACAAGCAAACATGTCAAAATGTAGCGAATTTGCCGATTGCCCGATTACTCCTGCTGACTTGAGGCAGAAAATACTGGCATCCCGTCTCGAGATGGATTCTGAAAAACTTCCTTTACTTTCGAAGACTACCTCGCAGTCCCTCATCTCCTGTCATTGGGGCTGAGGGAACGACGAATTCACTGCAAGGACATCGCACACGCAGATGTGGCTGTCACAAGGTATCACGTCAGCGACAGTCGATGTGACGACTGATTGGTTGGAAGAGAGGAGGTTGAGTGCGCTAAACGCCTGCGGCTACACCTCGGCCCAACTGTTGTTGGCGACACCCTCCATCAACGTCTGGGAGAAGAACAATTGCACTTTACAAATGGACTTGTGGTAGTAACAAGGTGACAGAGCAGCGCAAACACGCAAGGTTTGGCAAATAGCTCCGATTCCAATTTTCGATGAATGGAAATAGGAAGAGATGCCCAAAGGGCATACATTGCAGTTGTGCTAAATTACATTGTCGAAGCATGAAGCAAAAGTTATTCTATTATGTCTTAATCATTCTCAAAGGTCTAACTCCATTCTACCATAACGCTAATTGAGCAGCGCATTTGCTAATTCGGTTGTTACCCTACTCCTAGGCTTTGAAAGCCAACAATGGTTATAAAAATGTATTCCAAGGAATTAATGAACAGACTCTCAGCTAAAGCTGTCAACAAAACCCACCCAATGACTTGCCTTAAGTCGTAAGTGCGTATGGTTTGCGTGTAATCATTTACTTACGTGCAACATAATGCACAAAAACGCTGCAGTCCACCATCACAACAATACTACTTGGATTTGCCACCAATCTCTCCCCATGCCTAAGTCTGCGCAGCATGTAAGCTGAAGGTACATGGCGATTCCAGCTTGCAATTGATCGCAAAGTGCAGGAAGACACGTTGCAAACGAGGAGGAAGTGTGAGGACCCTAAACGCTGCATCTGGCGCGAAGAGGTGGGAAATGAATGAATAACCACCGTACAAACTCACCGGATACGGATGAAGCTCTAGGCCGAGCTCTGCGTGGGTGGGTATGCGCATATCCAAGGCAGGCACATAGCTTCTCAAGCTGGCAAAATTCGGCAGTAGCGACAGAACTTCTGGTGCCTCGTCTACCATCGATGGCGATTGATTGCGACGACTTTGGAGAAAACATTAGGAGGTCAAGAGTTCAACGCCCAATTTCACCAGAAGAACGCCTAGGAGGGACACCATTACTGTAGATCGCAGATGAGGGTGCCCAGAGCTACGTGAAAAGCAGCAAGCCACATTTTTATCCGCTTGTCCAGAGTCAAGCATCAAATAAAGGTCGCATAAGGGGAACTAATTTATCACTGTCGACTTTCTACCCGTATGGTGAGGATGCTCAACAATGGATTTTATCCTTCTCAGCCTAAAGTGTTCCCTCCCAAACAAAGGCGACACCTATTTGCGTTGTGAGCTTAGGTGAAAGAGTCACCACAAGGGAACGGCGACACCGGGACAAAAATTCCCGTTTGCTGTGAATATCAGGCGAAATCAAGTCGATGAAAGGCGAAAAGGTAGAAATTTTCTAAAAGTGAGAACTGCACTGTTTTATTTATCGACTTAGCGTCTTCCTACGTATTAACGTGTGTATCCAAGTCTAGGAGCGTTCGACGCTAAGAGAACTATCGGTACGATTGCACAACTTGAATGCAAATTTCAATCCTTTTAAAATAACAATTGTTTTTGTTCAGGGGAAAGTGCTGTGCAAATCCTTCGTATGATGATGGTTTTTCGCACGCACTCCAGCAAAAGGATAGGTTATACATGACAGTGCAAATCATGGATTCGAACGTGTAAAAGCTCATTCCACAGAGTAGTGTCAGCGATAAAGGATTTGCAGTGGTATTTGACCTTTGATTACTCCCATTAAGGCGTTTATATTCGTTCGATGGCGTTTAATGCGNTAGTGTAAATCATGGATTTGAACGTGTAAAAGCTCATTCCACAGAGTAGTGTCAGCGATAAAGGATTTGCAGTGGTATTTGACCTTTGATTACTCCCATTAAGGCGTTTATATTCGTTCGATGGCGTTTAATGCGGGAATACGTGGTGTATTACCGCAACGCGTTCGGAGTATATATCACCAGGAGCAGATTTGATGCCTTCACTGCCTGCACATATTGCTACAGTTGACTGGTACATAGATGAGAAGTACATCGCTGACGTCTGGAGAATTCAGGTCCATGGTTAGCAATGAGGATTCACCACTTCCTACTAGTGAAATAACTGCGACAGCAGGCAGCTCATCTCACATTTTATTCTGAAGTTTAATGAAATGAGGCAGAATACCTTTTACTGAAGAAGCAGAATCCGTTAAAACCAACTACAAGCAACGTATCCAAGAAAACCGAGTCATAGTAACAAGAAGTTCGGTGTTTTAGATATCGCCAGCGTTATAAGTCCACCCAATTAGTCGCAAAGCCTAAGATCCAGACGTTAGAGAGTGAGGTTAAGGACTTCTCGATTCAAAGAAATCAAGACAATCGATTTGTGCATATTCGATGAGTCACCAGTGGTACTATGGTCAAAAAAGAAAGATTCAGCGAAAAGGACCGGTGAAGGTGAGATGTAGTGCGGGCTGTCAACATCACTCCAAAACTTGGGATCGCAATGCAAAAGACGCTCCAAGTTAACTTTTGAAGGGAGAAAGAAATGTCCAGCCTCGACAGCTGCTGAGAAGTAGGGCACAACAAACCACCTCATCATTTCCCGAGGTGAATAAGGAGCCCTACTTAAGCATTTCTGGTAGCAAAGAGGATAATCAAGTTATAACCAACACAACGAAGCATAAACACGATGGATAATGAGACAGCAGGTCAAGCATTCCCAGGCGCTAGAATTTTCAATTTCATCTAAAAATGAATTCATGCTAAGCACCGATGATGACGTGAATAAATGACGTGGTAGAACCGCTATGACGCTCGTTTCTCGAGAAAGCGAGGAAAGTAAAGTGGAAAGGCACAAAAGGCAACGGCTAATCAGGAAAAAAGTGAGGCATCTACTGCTCGAAATCCCCTTTAATCCTCGAGAATTTCGCAAGTTGGGACTATTTGGATACACATCATGCCACAGTTACACCCATCTGCTTACCCACCTCAGCTTTACGTTGACCTAATTTTCTTTGATACCCAACCACAGTTCCCTGCATTTCTCACTTACCTTCATCTTTCCTCCAGATCTTTCCAATTATCAAGGCCCATTCATTTCAAACCAAACAACTCACCCGTCTGCATCAGTACCCCGAGACTATTAGTCCCCGTCACTTCCTACCACTGCATTCATCCAACCATCCATTTCCCTTTATTCTGGAACCCAATTCACCACAAACTCCAGTGCGTCCTAGGTTCCAGTTCCACTCACTTCAAAACCTACTTCTCGTTATGCATACCTCGGTTCCTCTGCGAATTTCCGATTCCTGTAGTTCGAAAGCCCAAACCTGCACCTCTTTAACCCAGTACGCATCCTCGAATCAGGCTCCCATCACATATTTACCAGATGCACCACCTATTTCCCTCCACTCCATCTAGTTCTCAAGGCTCCTCCACATATCTGGCTCTGATACTACCATGTTTTTGAATCTCACCACTCCAGAACCTTTATTTCTCCCAGCTTTCTGGTTTCTATCACTCCATAATCTACTTCTCCGCCTATATTTATAAATCTCCTCCTAAAAATGAAGCTCCTTTCAATCCAGAACACATTTCCGCACAGCCTCCTATCCTCCATCACCTCATATCTAAACTCACTGCACATCTTGCAACAATCGCTTCCTACTTCGTAATTCCCACTACTAGAAAAGCCTTTTTTACGTCCGATCCCCTCCGTACCATCCCAGCTGCCCACCCCTATCTCCACAAGTCAACTTCAATTCCTTACACCATTCTTGGTCCCATCACGGCAGAAATTAATTAACAATTTATCCGTCCAACTTGCAATCCAATTAACCACCTCCCTTATTCCAAAACCCGTTTGTTCAACTATATGCCACAGTTCCTTCGAGGTATCTAGTTCTCATCACTCCAGAACCCAACCTTCGTCGCCAGACCTTTCCATTCCAGCGTCTGACGTTTGCTCACTCACACAATTTGGGTGGGAGGGCGGAGGCTGGGGATGGGAGTCAAACGGAAAACAAACAAATGTCTTGAGAGGTACATTGGGGACTAGGGAGATATGGATACAGCTATAAACAGCCATAAACTAAACACCAACTGAGTTAACAGATAAATAATAGAAAAGTCAAAACGTAACCAAGTTACTATTCGTCCGACCCCAATGCTTCGCATGAGACGTTAATGTATTACCGCTGACTGTGAGGTGGGTTCTAAAACGCTTCCTTACCCTCGGCAATCACACCATGGTCACCCACCCCTTGACATGAGGAATAAATGAATGACGAATTCACCACAAGTGCATCGCACACGCAGATGTGGCCACCAACAACAACAAGGCCAATCGGTATGATGACTGATGGATGGGGTAGGAGGGGGGACTGAGTACGCAGCCTAGTTAAACCGGAAGTTATACGCAAAGAAAAGTATTCACGATAGAGATTGGCTATTTCTTTCCGGATAGGTGCGTTACTCACTAATAGGACGGGTGGTATATTCCTTCTTTACAAATAGAAAGAAGTGGTTCTCTGGTCGCCTCTTGCCAAAAGCAGTGCGGAACATTCGGCCAAATAACTTGCGCCAACGACTAGTTCCAATTACTCCTTCCATATCGCTGTAGCTTGAAGGAACATCAGGCATCTGCAAACTAGACGGGCCGACATTTTGGAAAAGCCAACATCAGAGTAGTTTATTCGGAAGAAAATAGGACATTCTTCTGTTAAAACAACCGCAAGGCATGGGGTAGCTGTGACGACAAATGTCCTGACTGGTCAGAATCCTGGGACATGTGATTCTCGAGCAATTCAGAGGAGCGAAAACATGGAGGAATTTTGATGGCTTACTGGTAACTCAACCTTGCAGTCAACTCTGCTCTCCTTGTCCAGGCCTTTTACTGCTCTTAGTGGACGCAGATCGCATTCCGTTATGAAAAAGACATCATTGAGCCTCATCGAAAGATTGCGCATAACCGCATGTCATTTTTTCCGAGAATCTTACACAGTAACATATCCTTCTTACGTACCATGATTTCGAGGTCCATACCAAGAGGTGTTGGTGGACTGAACTATCATTTTCTAATGGTTTTAGTAGAAGGCACATTAGTACTGTCAATATTCACCTTTTGACACTGTGCTGAGGTGATGTTACCAGGGAAATGCCAATGTCCTGCTGCTAGTGACCATATTTATTGACGGAGAAGGAATCATCACAAGCATACGACGCGATGCCCAAGAAAATCACCTCAACTGGTACTCAAAGGGAATCCTTAAAAAGCAGCATTCAGAAATTAACGAGCACTGCAGAACAGTGAACACAGCATGGGACTACACAATAATAACCTCACATTTCCCAGGCAAAATTCGACACCCGTGCTTCCACTTAAAAGCCTAATTAAAGGCGCTCACACAATCTGGTCTAGTGATACAGCCGCCCAGAACGACTCCCATGGCAAAATAATGAAGTGATACATATAGGCGATTATTCAAGAAGGCAGTAGTCCAGTATCAAAAGGGGCCTCTGCACATTATTGGCATAGTATTTCTACAATTACCATCAATGTTAAAAGCGTATTGCCAAGTTACATCATGGAAAGCCCCTTGGTAGGTAGTAATCGGACGCTTTAAAGTCGCCTACAATTACACATATATTCGCACTGCGTTTGAAACACTCAATTACGAAATGCTGAGGACGAATCTCGTGAGATGGAGCAAAACATCCTCTTGCAAATAATCAAAGACTGCCCTAAGCTATCCTCCACTAGAACAGTGGGTGAAATACTAAAGAAACCCAAAGCACTGCAAACAAGGGTAAGACTTCTAAAATATGCTAAGGAACCAAGGTCTAGTCAAAGGATCACGAAGCCGATTCAAACAGTGCAGGTTGGGACTCAATGTTTCCCGTTAATTGAATTTAAGACATTCCGTTTTTCCCCTTTGATGGCCTACCCGTGATAATGGTGGCGATCAAAAGAATGATGTTGGTGAACAGGACCTGGGTTCCAGTAAATCCCCTCCAAAGAAAATGAAGTGCAACACGCAAAATAGCAGCTGCTGAACCACTGTTTTGTGCACTCAAAACTAAGGTCCTTCTAACGAGAGCATTCATCATGACACCACGGTCAATCCACTCCTTAAATAATGACGCTATTTGTGTTTGATTTCTTCCGCTGATCTAAATACTGCTCAAAAACGTGAATATGCAGTAACCCGGCACCAGCTTTACAGCTTTATCCGTAAACATCCCCTTGGCACCACGCGATTTGTTACAACTCCAGTTACCATGAACTGCTAGACGGCATGTCAAACCTGCATGACATAACAACTAGAGTCATAAGCAGTAAGGAAGCCTTTTTGACAATGAAAAATGCAATCAGAAAGCCCATCAGAATCAAGGAAAATGACACTCACATAATTAAATCGGTGACCCTGGATTCCAGGTGAGCCAACTCAGACGCAATTACGGGGAGTGAACAGGCATATTGAGTCTCCCATACATCAACGGCAAATGTGCGTTCTGCCACAGAAATCGCCGAATCGCCGCGTTGAGTGCTGTTGTTAGAGAATGCATCCTTGGCGAGGGCACTAGACACTCTGGATGGAGTACCTCAGCCCTCACGAAGTTCTCTGGAGGGCAGGAAATATCTATTGATTGGCCAACAGGAAAGCAACGCGAGCACAAACTCTTGCTGGAATGCGCTTGTCCCAAAACAATTCAAAGCCACCTGGTAGACGGACTGTGGAAATTTGGATTTCGTAGTTCCGGCAACTTCTTGAAAATCTTTCATGTTCCTGAGTGTCATGCGCATAAAATTAGACCTCAAAAATATTTGAAAGTGTCATTTAAGCGTTGAACTAGTGCACACACCCTTGGCATTTACTGCTTTGCAACTAGATCACACAGGGAGCTGAGACGAAAGGCTGGCTAATTACACGACGAAGTAATGACCTTGAGGGCCGAAGTTGGTCTGATTTTCGAAGCCGCTGGCCTAAA
The DNA here is from genome assembly GCA_001693075.2 of Taenia saginata. NCBI lineage: Eukaryota > Metazoa > Platyhelminthes > Cestoda > Cyclophyllidea > Taeniidae > Taenia > Taenia saginata. The sequence goes on from LWMK02000354.1 coordinate 63,852, forward strand.
TAGAATTGGCATTTTAGTTATTAAACACGGCAGCTATATAAAAATTTAGAAATAATTAATCCTAAAATTTTTCTTACATTCTTAGCACATTTATTAAAAGCATTCATCATCTCGAGCATACTACTTGATCATTTGTTATGCACTCTAGTTGTAATAATGTAATTTTTGCTATTCAGCTCGATGCAAGTTGCAATGCTTTCGTACTTCGTGTCTGTATGCATGTGCACATTCGAGGATCACATCTGCATGTACACGTGCATTCTTCGGGGTAAAACGGTACTGCTTTCTTCGTTCCCTCCCCTTCCTCGCAATCGTTCACGAAACTAGAGGACTTATTATCTTAAAATGTCTTTGCTGCATCTGGTAGGATTGAACAGTATTACCTTGATAGAGATGAGTTTGACCTTCTTATCAGGCAGGAGGTTCGAGATGTGTTACGCCTCTCACACAAAAGGTGCATTTACGAACATGAGTATTACAGGATGGACGTCACTCTCGCTTCATTAAATAAGGATCACAAAACGAACTGACTTGAAGGTATTTCGCTTTTGTAGATACAACCTCAATCGCCTTAGACGTAGTGGTAAACTATTTTCCCGTTATCAAGCTATTTTGCTATTTCCATGGGTAGTTGGTAAGCGGAGTCCTCATCAATTTTATTCTCGTCTGGATTTTGGCTAGGAATGCCCTCTTTAGAGCTATGAAGGCCACATAATGCAATACTCGGGCGGAATTCATTTATACGTCTATTTATGCGTTCGAATTCTTCCAAGGCGCTGATGTGTTAACGACTTTATAGGAAACACTGGCTTTGGAAGCAAATAGAGATGGAAAGCCTTGAATGCAAAGATGAATGTGAAAGACTAAGACGAGTAGTGTCCTAACAGCCTTCGATATTAACCACATACCCAATAGTTTTAGTGTCTAGTACCTATTTCGGAGTGAGGTGGCAAATAATGGAGTGGTTAAAGGTCATCACCAATAATGCGCGAAAGCCCCATTTCGACGCATTCACATAAACAGACCAAGAGGTTGATTCAGTATTGTTGTCGCTGCCACAGGTTCATTCATTGAACAAGAATGGTAAGCGTAGCCCGACACCACCGCGCATGCGACATGGCTCTCAGTTGACGTGATGCCCTCGGCCAGGACCAACGTGAGTCACGCGTGGTAGACCGACCGTGACTCACAGTGGCCGTCCAAAGCGTAGAGAGGAGGCTTTGATCTAATTCGACCTCTTTCTCTGTTTTCCATCTGACTCGGCTATTAGTGGCAGCACATCACTCAGCGAGTCCAACTAAGCTCCAGCATTGGCTGGATTTGCAAAAACCGAAATATTGCATTAAGTAAGTAGACAATCGCGCAAATGCCTCGTGCACTAAATGTTAAGCATTGCTTGTTGGCACATTTCTGCCATATTTCATCTTATTCGCTCTACGACTATTGCGCACTAGTTTATGATCGATAACGAAATATTATAACGGTAATTATGCCATCCGCGAATGAATTATGTCAGTGAATTTGACAACCGCATGGAATGTTGTGAAGACATGGATTGTTATACAAATGTGCTCAGGGTTGTCAAATTTCGCAGCACATACCTTGGAATGGCGCTATTTCCTGGTGGTCTTCCAACATCCTACCCGCAAAACTATGACGAAAACAAACCGCCGTTGAGGTGAAGCATCTGTGCTAGTAACCTTAGCGGCAGAGTAGTGAATCAGAATATCGCTAAATTCTAATTGGATCGTCGTGACCTTGAAACCACATTGCTGCATGGTCTGGGTGCTCTAAATCCAAACATTTTTAAGTGCGTAGCTAGTATACATTACAGCTCCATTTTGCTGAATAAGAAGAACACTGTAAATCTTTTCGTGTATGGCTGATTTTGTCTTTTAACGTTAAAACGTCGACTGGTCAAGTCCTCCACCCTCGTTTTACCTTTCGGCCTAAGCAGGCCATTTCAACGTTCCTATTTCTAGTGCAGTGGCCTTTTAATCCCTCTGATTCTCCCTGACGCTTGTGTATCCAATAACAATGGGAATCACATATTGCGGAATCAAAATCCCCTAGAGATTTCGAAAAAGTCGAGGTTTTGTAGTCTAATTTTGCACATCAATGTGATGCATGTGGTAATTTTGTGGAGCCACTTCGTACGACGCATGGTACGCAACATTAAGGTGCGATTTCACTTATCCTAATAATCCCTGACCTAGGCTTAATTAGTAAAGCAAGATACACTTCGGGCCACAGGTTTATTACAGGGATAGAATACTTACTTGTTTCCTCGGGCAGAAGTTAATAAGCGCACAGGATATTGAAGCTTTGCATTTGTTAATAGTGTTTTGATTTCATCAACTCCACATGGTTGAGGAAATGTGCAGAGAGGCCTTGGGCTATCCAACCACGTGGCAGTAGTCACGCCAGCATATTTGTCAAAGCCACAGGAATTAGCGACTCATCGAGTCCGTGATTGTTGTGTCACTCCTACCAACCAGGTGTGTGTGATTTTGGCAATCAGAGTGATGACGATCATCAATTACAGCGATCAGGCTTAACTTGTTAAAACAGGCGCNATTTTGTTCCGCTTTATTAACTTAGCTCCTTAGAAACAGATGTAAAGTCCAGAATTTCAGTCCCAAACACTGTATTAAGATGGAAGAAGTGACCTAGTTGCCTGTCATGAGGCTTATTTCTCCTTTTGGCTTGCCTGATGTACAGCTGCTACAGTCTACTGGACCTGGTGAAAGCCATGCTCTACCTCATTGACCATCCCGACTTTGACTCGCCCAACAATTCCTTCGGCATACTCAGTGATCTTGCACAGCTGCCAACGATGACGACGCGTGTGCTTGCTGGTCTCCCTGTGAAGGGACGTCGCTTTCCACCCAATGCCGCGTGGTTTGAGTGGGCTCGCGACAACGGTTGTCTGCCCACCGAAGAAGAGGAGGCAGAGGAGTCGCGGAATGTGATGGAGACAAAGAGCAAGTTGGATCAGAAAGGCGGTGAAGTGATTGTTGCTTACACCAATACCGCGGCCTCAGAGGATGACAAGGTTAGTCGAAGAACTTACAATGCAAATGATTTGAGTGAAATAGAATTACTAGATCTTTCAACAAATGCTTTATTGCCTTAGGATTCTGCCAATGAGACAGTTGATGCATCCTCTGATACTGCATCAGATACCATCCCATCCTTTGCGAAGATACGCTATTTGTTTGATCCTGAGGATGAAAGTTCTTCTTGGGACCCTTATGCAGCACGCTGGTCACCATTTGAAGTGGAGTCACATCGCGTTTTAATATGGCACCCTGCTAATGACCACAACACTGATGCTTACAGTGTTTTCTACTTTATCGAATTCTTGGGAACCGAGCATCATCGCAATGAACTGGGCGAGCATTATAACACCCTCTTCATCGGCAATGTCTTACGTGAATGCCAGTCTCACCCAGAGTCAAGACAAACGTCCAGCAACTGCTCTTGGTACGCATTTTCAAAGTATTTTGGAAGTTCTTACCAATCTCACACTAGCTACAGCTCTTCTCTGCACCTTGACAATATGTTCAAAATTAACAAATCAGTCAGGCTGACACTGACTGCAGACTTCTGCCCTTGGTCAGCGCAGGATGGCAAGGGCATGAAGGCCCTGTTTGGTGGACTATTTTTCGAGGACAACCGAAGGAGAGGCAACTTCACATGCTTTTTGGATGAGGATGGTTACGACGACAGTGCAAGTCAGTGTCTCGCACGGCTTTTCGACTCTGCCTATTCTGACCACGAGGAGCATTGCACGAGACCCAGTGAATCCTCTGAGGCTGATGCTCAAAGTGGGACCATGGGTCAAGCAGACAGCTTACTTTCAAATAGTGATGCCCTTTCAACAGAAGAATATGATAATAATGCCTCTGAGTTTGGTGAGGAGAGTGAAGAAACGTCTTCATTCGCCTCATCTTCAGCTTACAAGGACGTTCGTGTGCCTTATCCAACAATAACAGATTGCTTTGATTGCCAACACGAATACGATTATATAAGGGGCTCTGTTAACGCAGGCCTGGATTCGGAGTGGAGATGGTTTCTTCGTGGAACCCGATGGTCCATACGATTTGCCCCACAGCAAAATGTGGACCTCTCAATGACGGGTATCCGAATTCCACCATGGCGAGCCAGTTCGGGTCGAATGCTGTCGGACATTTGCCGCTTTTGCGCAAAGAATCAAGGCACGCTAAATCTCGTTCTTCTCGATCCCATGGTAAGCCCATTTGTGAGAGTAATCTCTTTTAACTACCTGTGATGCTGTTGGATTTTAGCGCCTAGAGCGGGCTTTGTTAGTTATGTGAAGCAAGTTGAACACTGATGCGTGCTTGGTGGTTAATCTGGGCATTATTTTGAGAGGTTGAATCAAAGCTAGTTGNATGTAGTTCATTGTTTATTTGAATTTATGCAAGGATGTGCGGCGTGAGGGTGTGAAATGCAGATCAAGAATGCAGCCATTTCAGGCATTTTCCTACTTACACGTATGCAAAGGCACTGTCGCCGCTGTCGCCTTTGCTCAACCTGATGCGCCACTGCGCGTCACCAACACCTCGGCTCACAGGCGTTCTCTGGATGACGCCGCTCGACGCTATCTCGCCCTTCTACCGTGTGCCCATTCCTACCAGTGAAGAGCAGGCAGGGAGCGAGATTGGTGAGTGCGAAGGGGTAGACGGTGTCTACCCCACACCTCTCCGTCTGCGTTTCCTTGCCGTTGTGGGTCTGGTCACCAACTGGGTGGCATGGATGTCACGAGTGGAGAACTATACTGCCCTCGGTATGTCACGATTTCATCCTGATCTCATCAGTGCTCCCGTGGCTGCATGCATGCAGCAGCCCCTGAGCCTGGGGTACGGTCAGGCTCCTTTGATGGATCTCTGGCCAATGTGGCTGCTCCGTCGTCTCCTCACCCTTTCACTCAGACTCTCCCAACTCCGACTCCCCTTCTGCCACCGCAGCCAACACCATCTCCACTATATGTTCCCATTCTCCGACCTTGACGAGATTTGAATTTCCACCTTTTGACACCTTACTTATCTTTTTTTCTCCTATGCGAACAGAGTCTTGTCAACGTTACTTCGAAGATATTTACTTAAATGTTCTTTTATAGAGTGGCATGCACATTGTGTTTTTGTATTTTTGATACAAAGTTTGCTGTGTTAACATAGATTGCATCGAACATGGCTTTCGATTTGTGTTGTTGTTTTGGAGTGCGTTTCGTAGTGTCTATGCCCTAGCTCATGTTGTATTTAGTGAACTCGAAAAAGTAGTGTAATGCCACATTGAGACTAGTCTAGCTATTGCGAACCGGGATTTAACGTATGCGAATTCCTTTTCTGCTGAGCAATTGGCATCCAATGTCAGTTATTTCGTACAGTCTTGCGGAATTTACCCGACTTTCTTGAACACATGCGGCATCAGTGAGGTTCCGGGCCAAAGCAGGCCGCAAGAGAATCAGATAGCATAAGAGATGGAGCAAGTCATCGGTGAAGCGATACGTTGTGAATTGTTGCACTTCAAATTCGAGGGAATCCCTCCTGTCAATCAGTAACTCGTCCCCATTTCGGGTCAGGGAAACCAGTCATCGGCGGGATTTCTTGGTAGTAATGAATGAGCATTTACTGTTCTGAACAATGATAAGTAACAGACCTCAATTTTGGGGCTACCTTGTTTTAAAGTTAGATTCCATTCGCAGTGAAAATCGAGCCGACGATTATGAATTGGCCGCGCCTGTTACGGGTATCTTTTTAAGTCATTGCCTACTAGCCTCGTAATTATCCACCCCTTGGTAAGCACAGATAAAGAGCAGAGCACAAACATATCAGTGGCTTGCTTGCAATTACTGGTTCAAAGCCAGATTCATGGCATGGTTAACTGGTGAAAATTGGAATAAAGCTGTGCAAACGCCTGGTGATCGAAGGCAGGACTGCTGCCCAAACTGCACCACTGCATTCAGAAATTCCCCGAAGAACAAAAATAGCAAAAATTTGCGTAATCGGCTGGATTGTTTACTCCAACACCCATAAGACGAAGTGAGTGAGTAGGTTACCAAATGGCAGTAAATCGGGAGAGTTCGACACACAAATGTTGGTTTATTCTAACATTGGTTCGAGAATTGAACAGAGCGTTTGCCAGAGACGAATCACTCGCTTGACCCGCATTAGAAACCAATTTAAAACTCAGTGCTAGTGGGGCGACCCACTCACGGGTGCTATCTCGACCTCACTGCTGCGTGGCCCGTACCATGATGACACGCATCCAAGCATACCTCCGTTTATTGGGGTTTTCCGGGCAAATTGACCTTATGTGTTGCCGTTTATTTGCAATTTGTCCAAACAGTTTAGGTCATTGATAGGGTTTATGATGGAAATAGGCAACAAGTTTCACAAAGTGAGGATGGTTAAGCAAATTTTTCGTTTTTCATTGAGCACAAATGAGTGAAAATGAAGTCCTGCTAATTTAGACCTTGGGAATGGCGTGTGGAATGAGCCTAGTTGAATTAGTTATGGATAACAATACAGTACAAAGTAGCTGGCGGCGATGAAGTCTTAATGACCAGCCATCATACCAGTTTTTCCGGGCCTTGTCTAAAGGCTAATGATTGTGGACGACAAGTATAGGTTTGCCACTTGAAGTGCTCTAGAGTGTAAAGAAATAGCTCTATTTCTCTGCAATATGTGGCGCAGCTGGAGCTTCAAACGCACTCATTTCATGGTTTCTTTGAGCTAGGGAAATGAGGGCAGATCGTTCAACTCCAAGTTCAAACGTTCACTGGTGCGGTAAAAGGACTGGATAGTAAAGAGGCCAAAATAATGCGCAAGTTGGATCCAATCGCAGTGACCACATTCACTAGTGCTTATGTGTAGTACCCATTGGTGTTCAATCGTAGCAACAACCAGCTCAACGTATTTCGGAGTAAACAATGGATTGAAAGGTCAGAGCGCGGCATATGACAATTTACCTGAGGCTGTAACTAAAGTTTAGTGGGTTCGTGTTAGGTCGCGTGAAGAGTGCGTGGTGGACCATCGGAAACTTCGACCACAAACCCCATACGCGAGGCATATTACCACTGATGACGTAAAAATAACACAGGTTTCGTTTTGATTCTTTAAATGGGATCAGGTGTTGCAGGTGGGGTCGCCAATCAAATTACGTTTCGAGCCGCCCGATGTTGTGAGGTAAAATGACACACAGAGAAGGCAAAATGCCTTAGTAACAAAAGGGTGAAGAATGACGAGAGTGTTCCTCATTCAATAGGAAGACTCAGCGTCTCACATCTCAAGAATTGTGCTTTATTTTGAGAAAGTGCTGGATGGTAATTCATTCCATTTTCTAAGTCCATCGATTTGTGCATTTCCTGGTGGCTACCGCTTTCCTTAATACTAGAATTAAGTCCACATAGGAATTGTGGTAAACGGAGATCTGCACGTTGATTTTGGGTAGTTGCTGCCCTTTTATGCAGTTGTCTTCCTGCTTTTACCAATTTTGATTTTAATTCTCGTGTTTTACTCAACGCTACTCTACCTTGACCTACCTCTACCTCTTTTTCCACTAGGCAGAGAATTATCCACTCCAGCTGCATTCGAATGGGATACCTAGGTAGCAAGCGAAAGGGCGCTGGAAGGCCTTCTTGGCTGACTGCTCTGGTAGTAGCCGTCATGACAGAATGGCGTCTGGAGAGGTTCTATGATGTGGCAAATCAACAAAGCACTGCTTATAGATTGGCAAACTGCGACCTTAAAATCACATTGCCGCGTGCACCTACGCGCCTTACATGTGTGGGTGGTTTCCCTCCGGTTACATTGTGCCGAACAGCTAGCACACTGTTGCTTCAACGCTTAATTCATTTCCTATTTCATGTCTGTAAAGTCGACTAGTCCTTGGCGCCTTATTGCGGCTTTGGTCTAGCGAATCCATATCGATACTTATGTTTCCTAGTCTCCTTGTTTCCCTTCGGTGCATATGCGTTGGAATTGCACTGGATCCACACAAGTCCCGACTCCATTTTACGCAGGCAATTATAAAATCGAGAAGTTGCGCATTCTCGCTCCCTGGGAGTTCAAAGCGGCTACCTATGATGTTGATGAGCTAACCCCTTTTGTTACCTTCAAATTCGTACGGCCCACAGTGTTTGGTGGCAAACTAGATCTTCGTTTGACTTCCCAGTACTTGACGTTCGTGTACTCCGAAGATTGAACACACCACTGGCACAATGCCAATACCAAGGATGCGTTCATGATGCACAAGTCTCACAAAGTGCACCAAGCGTACATGTCGGGGAGGCATGGCCAACTTGGTACAGATAAAATTTAGTCAAACTTTACGAATATTACTCCACTGTAAATTTTGCGATCCAAGATTAAATCAAAATTATTTATTGTGGATTGTTGAGGTTTTTTGTGGATTGAATGAGACTTGTATAGCCACACCAATTAAGTCGTATGAACATATCCTCAAAGTCATAAGTGTTTGCATTTTGCCTAACCTCTGATCGCATTGTTAAGTTTACCAACCAGAACTGTGTGCGACCATTATCACGACGAAAACATCTACCGATCCTGAGACGGGTGCTTAATACAGCTGTTTGGGTAGAGCATACGGGTTCCGTGTTAACAACGTAGATAGCCTGCCCATTTGAATCACTCACGTTCAACCAACTTATCAAACTACGCCACCTTGGCATCTGAAGATGGTTCATTTCTGAACCAATT